>CATKHJ010338636.1:0-15018 GCA_949750685.1 Vernicia montana | reverse complement strand
TGAGATTATATGTGTTTGTATGTGGATGAGATTATGAGATTAAGAGTTATATGAGTATATGCATGAGTTCAGGTTCTGATCTTGGGATGAGTGAGTTAGTTGTTATGATATTATGGGAATTATGAGATGAGAAGGGTTTTACGGGCTTTCGGTGGCCTTAAGCCTTCCCATGCCCTAGGACCGTCACAGTTGTGAAGTTGGGCTGTGACAATTTATTACGAGTAAAATTATATTATATAGTTTATTACGAGATATATATTCTTTGATTATGAGTAAAATTGTATTACATGATTTATTTCAAGATATACATATTTTGGGTTTATGAGCAAAATTATGTTTTAAAATATGAGTATTGAATTTCTAGATTACAAGAAGGTTTTGTTTAGAATGTATAAGTTGTGTATTACTAGATTATGAGTTAATTTCTATTGAGAATTGTTAAATGGTTTTCTATGAATTTCTCTTCTACTACAAGTCATATATATATCTATATATAAAAAAAAATTATCATTTGATCATGAGTTATTACTTATTTTAAAATCATTAAATGATTTTGGAAGTTATGAGCTTTGTTTTCAAGTGTTATTAAATTATGAGTTTATTATCTAGAGAATGTCATAAGGGTATAACAAGTGTCATCTTGTGAAGTAACGTTGACTACCTAGCCTAGTGATGAATAATAGTATATTAATTTCTCACTGAGTTTACTCACCCCCTTTCCCAATTTATTTTACAGGAGTTTAGCAGTTACTTAGAAAGCTCAAGATTTCATTCTATTTTGGAGCTTGCAAGTATGAAGATAATATTGTGCTTGTAAATATTATATTTATAAGTTGTCATAGTGTTGTATTATGTAGTTAAGAAATTAAATAATTGACCTTGTATATAAATTAATAAGTATGAGAAAAACTTTGGGAGTATTTGTATTGGCTATGGAGTTGAGAATATAAGGAAAAAAAAATTGAAAGTGTAGTTTTATGCAGGTTGTGATCTTGGGCCAATTGTAAATGAATGGAAATGCTTATTGTCCAGCTGTTATGCTACTGCAATTTTAATTGTTTGTGAAAATTCATGGGTTCTACAGGTATTTGGTGCCCTTATGGTTACCCAAGCCCTAGGACCGTCATATCCCGAAAGTGGGATGTGACAAAAATAATCTTACAAACTCTCCCTAATTTTATGCAAACTTTAATTGCATGATAAGCATTCATATGAAAAAGAATTATCTTACCACAAAAACTATTTTACAAAATCAATCAAATTATGCATGTTTAAGGCATTAAAATTTGATTTAGGAAACTATGATTGTGAAAATAAGTTTTTATTGCAAGGAGCTCCTATTAAGCATACCAAACTCTCTTTATAGTGTATATGAAATACCTACAAGAAAATAAAATTTATCTATACTTTGGTACCCAAGTGTATTTGGGTCCTTGAGGGTTAGTCATGGAAGGATTGTTAACCTAAATTTGTAATGATATTTCCTTGAGATTTTATGATAAAAATTCATTTAATTTTAGAGATTAATATCACATTTATTTATTTATTCTAAGTATTTTATTTATTTTTATTTTGTTCAGTCTTATGTTTTTCTTTAGTGTTTTGCAGTTTTTCTACTTGTTTTGTCGTAATTTTATTATATTTAAATTATATTTTTAATGTTAATTTAATATTTATTTTATATTTAATTGTGGTATTTTTAATGTGTTTGTTAGTCTCTTTCAGCTTAATAAATAAAATAAAGAAATGAAAAAATTTGAAGCAAAAGTGGACCATGAAATGAAGGAGTAGCCTATAAGTATAGAGTTATAATAAAAATAGTGGGATCCACTTCTTTATAAAATAAAATAATAATTAAAAAAAAATCAAAAGTTACTTTGAAAAAGAAGAAAAAAAAATTAAAAATGTGTTTGAAAAAGAAGAAAGAGTCATAAAGAAAGCAATTGAAGGCATGTGTCTTCAATTGCGGGAGAGAGGATTGCGGGGAGCGGTAAAAAAAAAAAATTCAAAGCCTTCAATTACGGGCAACAACTCAGCCTTCAATTGCGCCCGCAATTGAAGGCTAAAATATATATATATATATATATATATATATATATATATATATATATATATATATATATAATAAATTAATATATATCTATATATATATAAACGTGATAGGAGACATGCATAGATGGTGAGATGTGTGATTTGTGTGAGTGTGAGTGAGTGTTTTATTGATTTTGGTGAATGGTTTGGGTGAGAGTTTTTTAAAAAAGTGAGGGGTTTTGAGTTTTTTTTTGGCAGGTAGTGATTGAGGTGGAATTTGAGAGAAAGGGAGAAATAATTAGTTATAAAAAAAAAAGTTTTAAAGTTTAGGCAGGCGCTTTCGAGGAGGTGGAGGCGAGAGCCAGCACTGCGAGTTAGCACTGGCCAATTTGAGACAAGCTCGACCCAACGTTGTTTCTGTTGCGGGAATTTAATTCCATTCGCTGTGATTTTCATTTTTCTCTTATTTATTTTATAATAATTTTCAATCTAATTAATTCAAGATTTTATTCTAGAACTTGTTCTTATTTATTTTATTTTAAATTATTTTTATGCAATTTAATTTTTTTATGATTTTATTTTGGACTTTTGTCAAATTAGATTTTATTTATATTAATAATATGAGTAGCTAAATTTATTTTTCTAGAATTTGGGTGTAGTTAATTAATTATTTATGTTTATGTTTGTTTGATTGATTGGTTATTTTTAAATGTTGGAATTTATCAATTAATTTAGTTATTAATGCTAGGAATTGTTTGATCACCAATTTCTTGATTTTAGAATTTTGAGTGAAGGAACGAGAGTTGAAGCTCATATTTGGAATAATAAATTAATTGACATAGGGAACGTATTGCTTAGAGATAAGGATACTCTTATGAGAATATTAAATATTAAATTCTAAATAACCTAATAAATTCACATTATTTTGTCTAATATCACGAGAGTAGAATTATCAATAGTGTGAATATTAGTGATTTTCATTGAGAGATGATTTCACTTAAATTAAAGAATTTATATCTTAAATTCCAATGTTAATTGACCAATCTTGAAAAGTATAAATTAAATATAAATAGTTAATTAATGAATCCCAAATCCTAGACCTTTGAAATTTGATTAAATTTTTAGTTAAATTGTTATTGGATAATTTTTATTTTAAATTAATATTTTTCTAATTGATTTTCTAAATAATAGAGATAATCTTAAAAGTTGGTACTTAGCAACTCTTCCATGTAGATTAAACACTCTACTCACACACTATTACTTGGCACGATCTGTACACTTGCAGAAATAGCACAACATATAGGCAAAAAAATTGTTTCATCAATACCTAAATATATTTAATACTTTATTCTCAATATATATATATATATATATATATAATACTTTTATTATTCCAATTCATATTAAATTCAATTAATTTTCATTTCTTGTTTCATATTTGCCTCCAATTTCATAATTAATTAGTATATTCGCAGCACATATGTAGCACATAAATTTGTTTACTTTTTTAATTTATAAATATTTTGTTTCTCTAAAAACTTTCAAACATGATACATTCATACTGTCTTCCAGTTTGTTTAAATATGAATTTTGAATACGTGATTTTATATAATTTTTAATAATCAATATAAATTTTAGAATATCATACATTTAAAATATAAATATAAGTTTAAAGTAAAATAAGATACACAAATTAAATATTATATTATCAAATTTTCATATGGATTAATATTTTTTTATTTTTCAAATGTTAATAATAATAATAATTAATTGATAAGAAAAACAATTTGTGAAAATTTAATTTGAATTTTATATGAATTAGAATTGTTTTAAGATTCCAACTAATAAAAATACAATAATTTTAATACCTTTTAATTTTAAATAAAGAAAATTTAATTTTTGTGAAATTTGAAATTTGTTAATGGTAGTAAATAGTGATTTATCATCTGCATAAAATAATAATAAAAAAATAAAATATTCAAGAGATAAAACTCAATAATTGGAATATATATAAATTTAATACATTATATATCTATACTATTATTATTAATATTATTAATCACACCACACATATTTAAAAAATTATTCTTTGGAAGAATTAATTTATACAGACAAATATATAAATATAAAATTAAGCCATTAAAAAATAATAGAAAAAATTAACATCATTAGAAGGCACATAAATTTAATACATCATATATAAATATAAAAATAAGCCATTATCATGTAAAAGAAAAAGAAAATTACACTAAAAACTAATAAAAAAATAAACTGAAAAAATTAATTTATACAAATAAATATATAAATATAAAGTTAGGTCATCTCCAACTCATGCCAAATTTGGGTTGCAGAGCCATTTTGGAGTAGAAAAATCTGCTCTAACGGACACCAATTATGGCGTCATTGAAGAGGTAAGGTATAGTGCCACGCCAAAATTAGCGTGGCACTGTACAACGCCATTTTGCTTTTTTGTACTCTCTTTTTTTATTATCACAAAAACCTAATAATTATTGTATTTACCAAACATATGGAAAATTTTTCATTTATGTCCTATATTTATAATTTGTTCATCTTATAATCAAATATTATTTCAATATTAAATTCAAATACAAAATAAAAAATGGATAATAAAAATATATAATAAATAGTCCAAAATTCATATATCATAAATAAAAACAATATTCATACTAACATATATTAATATTACATAAATATTAAACTAGCAATATTACATACTAACATAGAATAATATTACATAATATTAAAAATAAACTAGCAACTAAAATGCAAAATATCTAACATAAAACAAATAAATTAGACATATCATAAACCAACAAATTAATATTCCAGTATATCAGTTCCGGATCCACCGATATTATTAAAATATTCGGCAAAAACATTAGATGTAGAAGGTGGTTGTGGTTGTTGATGTTGTTCTGCTCTTTTTTGTAGAATTCGTGTTTGTTCAGCTTGAATATATGCACGAATATTTGGATCATGGATAGTATTTAAGTCTCGCATCAAAATTTTATTTTCTTCTTTAAATTCTTTTAAGGCCAAATTTCTATTTTGGATTTGCATTTGTTGCATCCTATCCTCTCTTGTCATCTTCAACATCTCCAGAAGTTGTCGATTTTCTTCTTTGAGACTATTGATGACAGTTGCAATTTGTTCATCATTTTTTCTCTTACATTTCGTTTTCTTCACCCCAATCGGTTGTTCGAATGAAGAACCACCAACATCATCATCATCTAAATTAAGAGAAAATGATTACAGTCCAGGAGATGCCGGTATAGGAGAATTAGGAGTGGGATTATCTGACTCTGATGAGATATAGTTCAAAGTTTGCTTTCGAAAAGTTTGTCTTGCGGTGGTGACATTATCTTTAAATTTTTCAAAATCCTTCACTATGTTCCATACGTGATCAAATTTGAAACCCTTTTTGTAGTTAACATCTTGCATGAGTAATATTTTTGCTCGCTTTAACTGCAAATTATTTTAAATGTCAAATTAAGTATTCAAAGACATATAAAAGAAAGAAATTTTAATAAATACTCACAATATCTTGATCTGAGGCACCACTGGGATGCATATTTTCAACTTGTTTAATGCAGCCATTAAATTTTCTTACAGCCTTCTCTATAGTTTGAATTCGAGATTGCACTGATCTTTTGTTGCGATACTCCCAACATTCATTTTCTTGTTTTTTTGTATGCATCTTCCACTCTAGACCAAAAGCGATCTGAATACTGGTATACACCCGTAATAGGATCTTGAGAAATATCCATATAAACTTGACATAGGAGCATATCTTCATCAACACTATATCCAGAAGATCGAATGGACTTTTTTTTTTTTTCAGTGATCAAGGTTGGAGGATTGTAATGG
Organism: Vernicia montana; assembly: GCA_949750685.1. Taxonomy (NCBI): domain Eukaryota; kingdom Viridiplantae; phylum Streptophyta; class Magnoliopsida; order Malpighiales; family Euphorbiaceae; genus Vernicia; species Vernicia montana. The sequence goes on along the minus strand of CATKHJ010338636.1, from coordinate 9,099 downwards.
CCAAAGAAAATCAAAGGGTGTATTCTGATTGGAATAATCACTTATGGTTATTATATATAGAAAAGGATGAAAAGAATCTCTGAAAAGAAAAAAACAATCTCTGAAAAGAAGAAGATAATATCTGAAAAGAAAAAGATAATCTTTGAAAAGAAGAAGAGAATCTCTGAAAAGAAGAAGAGAATCTCTAAAAAGAAGAAGATAATCTCTGAAAAGAAGATAATCTCTTAAAAGAAAAAGAGAATCTCTGAAAAGAAGAAGGCAATCTCTGAAAAGAAAAAGATAATCTCTGAAAAGAAGATAATCTCTGAAAAGAAAAAGAGAATCTCTGAAAAAAAGATAATCTTTGAAAAGAAAAAGAGAATCTCTGAAAAGAATAAGACAATCTCTGAAAAAAAAAAAAAAAGATAATCTCTGAAAAGAAGATAATCTCTGAAAAGAAAAAGAGAATCTCTGAAAAAAGAAGACAATCTCTGAAAAGAAAAAAATAATCTTTGAAAAGAAGATAATTTCTGAGAAGAAAAAGATAATATCTGAAAAGAAAAAGAGAATTTCTGAAAAGAAGAAGACAATCTCTGAAAAGAAGAAGATAATCTCTGAAAAGAAAATAATCTCTGAAAAGAAGATAATATCTGAAAAGAAGACAATCTCTAAAAAGAAAAAGAGAATCTCTGAAAAGAAGAAGAGGATATCTGAAAAGAAGAGATTTTATGCATTCACATGCAAAAAAATTTCAACCTTATCATCTTATCTAAAAAAAAAATTCTATAAATAACATCATTCGTTATAAAAATAAGTCATAATCTCTAGTTGTTGATTAAATATCAAATATTGTTATTTCTCTTCTCAAAATTATTTATACAACATTCTTTGAAAATGAATTCCAATATTAGAGGCCCGTCTAATATTGAATTCGAATATTCATCTTCATCTTCAGATGAAGACAATGAAATATCAGTGATGAGTACTCTCATTGCAGAAGAAGAAGTAATAGATCGTCTAATTCGTAATAACAACGTAGTGATGGAGTATTATCTCAATCAACAAAACAACCAGGTTACCCATGGTGGCTCCATTCCAGGTCACATAGTGATCAATCGCAATCGTGAAGCCGCAGATTATAATTTGTTTAATGATTATTTTTCCGATAATCCACGCTATAATGATGATATGTTTCGTCGACGATATCGAATGTCTCGAAATTTGTTCCTTCGTATTGTTGATGCAGTCAAAGGTCATGATAACTACTTCCAACAATGAAGTGATGCCCTTGGTAGACTTGGATTATCAACTTTACAAAAGCTAACAGTCGTGTTCTGGATGTTGGCATATGGTCTACTGGCAGATGCTACTGACGAATACGTTAAAATTGGAGAGTCAACAACAATTAAAAACTTAAAGAGATTTTATCATGATATTGTAGAGATTTTTGCAGAGTGATATCTAAGATCACCTAACGCTAATGATGTTGCCAGGCTACTCCATATTAGTCAGCAACGTGGTTTTTCAGGAATGTTAGGCAATCTAGATTGTATGCATCGAAAGTGAAAAAATTGTCCTACAGCATGGGCCGGACAATATACAAGACGTAGTGAAACACCAACTATTATTCTTGAAGCTGTAGCTGATTATGATCTTTGGATATGGCATGCATATTTTGGTATGCCAACCACCAATAATGATATTAATGTGTTAGAGTCATCGCATTTGATTTCCAATCTCGTTCAAGGTATAGCTCTTCCTGCTCATTATGTTATTCAAGGAAAATAATATAATATGAGTTATTATTTAGCTGATAGTATATATCCAAAATGGTTTACTATTGTGCAAACTATTCATGAGCCGCGTGGTCCGAAAAAAAAGTATTTTGCGATGAAACAAGAGGCATGTAGGAAAGACGTGGAGCGTGCGTTCGGAGTTCTACAATCACGTTTTGCAATTATCGTCGGACCGGCACGTTTCTGGAGAAAATATGTGCTACATGATATAATCACTGCATGCATTATCATGCACAACATGATAATCGAAGATGAACGTGATCTTAATGCATCAATTACATATGCGATGGAAGTACCACCTCCAACAGTTGAAATGATAGTAGATGAAAATACCCGATTTCAACAATTCATTGCTCGCCATAGACAAATTAAGGACAAAGATGCTCACATTGCACTCCGTAATGCATTAATAGAGCATTTGTGGGGAGCAATATACTAATTCAGAGGATTGAATGAATATTAATATTTTATCTTTTTTAATTGTACTCTACTATTATTAATTATTCAATATAATGTTTGTTTTGTATTTTTTTTAAAAATAAAATTTATGTTTTACTTGTTAATATATAAATAGTACATCGATTTTTATAATATGTAAAATTTAATTAAATTTTTTTTAATTTAATATTATTAAATAACAAATTATATTTTTATTGGATGAACATGTAAAAAAAAATAGTTTTGGGCATAATTTGTAAATTACCAAAATAATATGAAACTAATAAAAAAAATTTAAAATGAGAGATAAAAGATAATATAAATGAAATATTCTTTTTGGTATTAAAAATGGAGTTAATGGTTGGAGATGAATTTACTGTAGTCACACCATTTTGATGTAAAAATTACTGCATTTTAAATTTTTGGGTTAGAGATGGCCTTAATCTCTAAATTGACTCTTATGAAAAAGTGCTAAAGTTTGAGAAACTAAAGTATTTTATAATATAATAATTAAAGGATTAAAGTACATTATATTTTGAGATTTTAAAATTAAAAACGTTATATAAACTAAAATATCAATGATTAAAATGTATTTTATTTATAAGTTTACAGACAAGTAGATGTGGCAAATTCCACTCATACTGATTTATCCATCCTAATTCACCCTTATTATATTAATATGGGTAATAATTGAATAATATATAAAAGCTAAATGAATTTTAAAAGAATAATAAAAAAAAACGAACCTCATTTATATGGGTTGGATCACATTGAGTATGAATACTTATTAATAAATAAATTTTGTTTTAAAAAAAAATTAAAGCTTTATACTAGTAACAGTTCGACAGTGTAAACAAATAATAATTTTTACACTCTCAAATTACTTCAAAACTAGTTTATACTCGATCGTTACGTGGCAATATATTTTTTTAAGATTTAAAATAATTTTAAGGCTTAATGAATTTTAAATATAAATTAAATCAACTTATTATTATTATTATTTGAATACAAAGATACAAATGAAGAAGCTGGTATTCCAATTGAAGTTACTGAAGATAATGAATTACTAATGATTTCACTGGCAGTCCACCTGAAGCTTAGTAACCAAAACTACAAAAAATAGTTTTATTAATTTTACCACAATTAATTAAAATTTGATTACAATTAATTGTTCTATTTTATTAAGAAATCTAATCAACTTGGCGTACTCATGATTTATCTTTTATTTTTTTTATAGAAAATAAATTTTATTAATCAAGGCTCAAATACAAAAGATACATATGTTAAATAATAATATTAGAATATATAAAAAATGATTAAATTGAAAAATAAATGATTAAATAAAAATATGGTCTATAACAATAATATAATATATTAAAAATAAATTTTCTCAAAATAAATATATTAAAAATAATTAAATTAATAATAATTGGGTAAATGGGTGGGTAGAAATTTATGTGGATCATATGAATTTGGATATTCATATAAATTTTAAATAGGTCATAAATAGATAAATGGATAATTTAAAACTCACCTTACTTATATCCAACCCACGTCCACTCAAACCTATCCATTTTATTAATAAACTTAGGGACAAATATTAATTTTGAAATAACATGGATTAAAGTGCTAATTATATCAAACCTAAAGAGTGTTAAAGTAATTTACCCAAGCAAAAATAATGCCAAATAAGCGGCCCTAAACAAGCATGTTTATGCATAAAACATGAGGTGGGTGTATTATTCTGCTAGAATACATTATGATTGATTACTTTATTTTCCTCATCTTTCTAAACAAGAACTGGCAACGGTAATAATTTAAAATCCTTGTACGGTGAACGTTGGCTAGGAAAAGGGTTTAGCTTTTGAAAAAGCAACAGTCAGATTATGTAAAAGTTTCAACTTGTTTTGAAAACAAATGGTTTTATAATCCCTTTTGCTATGATTTTGCCCTGCTTTTATTTGCTGTGAGCTAGTGGAAGATCCAGCATGTGCATTTTTTAGTTCCTGAAATTATGGCTAAGGGGTACCCACTAGCTCTTTGGTGGCCCTTGAACCTGACATACATTTAAATTTTAGTGTTAAAGATGAAAAGGAGAGAAAGAATGGTTTAGAGTTGTATTAAATTTGTCTTTGAATCTTGTCAAGTAATTAGCTTTATACTGTAACCTGTGGGAGTAAGATATTGAAACTAGATTATGCATTACCATGCATTTTGTTCTTTTTTTTTTTGGTATATAAGAAAATTTTTGAAGGGGATGAGAGTATCGAGGTTTTATTTAACTCCTGACCTCTTATACTAAGAGACAAGTACTCGACCATTGGAGTATTAGTCACTGCATTACCATGTATGAACTACCTTAATTACTAGGACTAGAAATATGTAGTGGCAGATTGGAAGAGAGAGAGAGAACTGTAAATCCAATCTAGTTGAAAAATAAAAATACACTATCATCAGGATTATACTAAAAAATTTCTAGTTTTTAACACTATAATGTACTGCTTCTAGTCTCAGAAATATATCTGATGAAAATGACTATGACAACGCTTAACTAGATAAGAGTATGAATGAGTGGTAATATTCCCAAACCTGTTCTGCACCACATCATATACTTAAAAACATTTGATTTCATGATGTCGTTGATAATAATACTTCATCTATGACCATATTCACTTCTTTGCCTCTTCTGTTGCTGGCTTTGGCTCTTCTGGTGGCGGTGGTGGCCGTGGCGGTGGCGGTGGTGGAGGAGGTAGTCCACCATCAATGCAACTTCTGCACCTCCTTTCTACCCAACCTTCAATATCATGCTCCCCATTGCTGCCAAAATGCCGTCCGCCGCATAGTCGAGCAATAATCCCTGCAATAACACCTACTATAGTGATCACTGCTAGAACAACAACCAGTGTTTCGATTGATCGATGTGTATATCGATTTGGCTCTGCCGTTGCTGGTGGTGGTTCAACTACTGGTTGCAACTGGTCATGTAAGCTTGCCTCTAAGAACCCCATGGCTGGAAAAATAACCATGAATATATGATCTGTGTATTTGCCTAATTACTGTCTTAGCTAGAGAAAAAGAGAGGAAAAAACCAAAATGTGATGTTATTTAGGCAAAACAAGGACTAGATGAAAAAGGGATGTGTGCTTGGGACTAGAGCAAAAAATAGGTAAAGGGTAAGGACTTGAGATTGGTGCCAAAAATAGTTTGTGTATAGGATCAAAATAGCGGGTCTACAAGCTATAATATCAAGAAAATAGAAAAATGAAAGCAAAGCAGCAGACCAATATGAGGAAATGAGGTTGAAAACGGAAGGCAAGGGGTTTGGGAAATGAGCAGATAGAGAAACTAAAAGGGCTGTAAAAATGATTCTTTGGAGTAAATAATTAATCCATGAAAAGTCGGTGCTTATTCTACAGTGCAAATGGCCAGGAGTTTTAAATTCAATTCTGACATCTTTTTCTCTTCAAGAATTTCTAGATATATATATATAATTTGTGTTGAGTAATATGATTAGTGACGGAGCCATAAATTTTTTTTATGAGAGTTCAAATTTCTTAAATTATAATTTACATTAAAGTGATATATATAATTACGTCAATTTTTATATATTTAAAAAAATTCATCTAAAATAAAGAGGACTAAATGTAAAATATTTCTAAATTTTTATTTTGGAGATTAGGGAGGGCTATGGCCACCCTCGATCCCCTAGCTCCATCATTGAATATGATGCTAGAACCGCCAATGATGTCTTAGTCTAATAAGTTAAAGTTCAGGACTTGGGACAAAAAAAATTTCAGGTTTGAATGCATCAATGAATGGGTAATATTTGATAATTTGTGGTTGATACTTTGCTTTGCATATATACTTGGACAATGTCTACTTGTAGATTGGTTGTTTGTTGACGAATTGATGTAAATACTAAGTAAAATACTATCTCTGTCAAAAAAAAAAAAAAAAAGAGGATGCTAGAACTGAAAACATTTCCACTACTTTTGGCAGAAGGGGATCTTCTTCTTTGTGGTGATTATTTCCTTCTACTTTTTTATCTGGTTTGGATTTTCTACTTAAGTTGGTGTGATTTTTGAGGTATTCAGCATAGATGAATGCCAAAAAGGCCTGGCAGAGTACTTAAAAATAAAATCTTTTCAATTCAATATAAGTTCAAACTTCAAAGGGTTCACTTCTAATTTGTCAGTGTTGTATTTTTTAATTTCTTCACTGTAAATCTTTTGATTTCTCTTCCCAATTTGTCCTTACTTGTATCACATGTTGATTCTCATCATGCAACCCCCAAGAACAAATTATATATATATTTATAAATAAATAAAAAATTTCTTTTTCCTCTTACCTTTTTTGAAACCTTCCCATTTTGTCCTTAGTTATTTGCCATTATCTTGTCTCTTAGAAATGTGAGAATTTTAGGTTTCACTCTCTTTGTGCCCAGTTGGCTATTTTGTCAACTTGTAAGTGTTTTTTGATTTGTGTAAATCACCTAAAGTACCTTTTACAGTGACCCTTCAGAAAGCAAGTCCTGACCTACCTGCATACACATCATGTGGTAAATACAGAGAAACTGATACATATTTTTTTTTGGCTTTTTTTATTTTTTATATTTTTTTATAGTATATTTAATTTATAAATAAATCTGAATTTATAATTATATCGTACATTTTTAATCTTGATTGTTAGATAAAACTCATTTATAACCGTTAAAATTAAAAATAAACAATGTAATAATTATAAATTCAAATTTATCTATAAATCATATGCATAACAGAAGAATTCATATTTTTATATTAATATATATGCTTGTTTATATTTCATATTTCTATAAAAGAATTTATTTATAGGTATTATTTTGAAAAGAGCTTTAAGAAATAAAGCTCCTATGGCAATAAATTAGGCAACATTAAAATTAAATTTTTTTTTTTAACCTACAAGTTTCTTGAATGTGTTTCAGTTCAATAATATCTGTCAAATCCAGGGCTGGAAACAGTAAGTGTTGCAGTTCAATAATTTCTAGTAATTTAAATGTGAGAAATAGAAAAATTTAAAAAAAAAAAGGTACAAGTACAATTTGGAAATAGTGTTAATGGATTTTTTTTTTTTAATAGTCATCAACTTAAGGTGAATCTATTAGGAAAATTGTAGGTTATTGTGAAGTTGAAAGTGCAGGAATATTTGTTCTTCTTAGTGGAACCACAAATTTTATTTCCCTTCGCCAATGATGAGACTAGACTTTTTTTATTATTATTATTTTTATTCTTTTCTCTCTCACTCTTGCATTTTCTTAAACATAACTCAGAGATAAGTAGGTTAATTTACACTCTGAATAAGAAATATTAATATTCCTCGTATTCATACATTTAGAGAAATCTAATAACAGTACCTATATTAAAGCCAAAACTTGCTCATAATAATTCATTGAATGGGGATTACCACTAGCTCAATGGTGAAAAATATGATTATGTTAATGTGAAGCTCAAATTTGATTTGTGGGTGCTAAAGCAAGAGAGAGAGAACTCTTTCAGGGGTTTTCTCCCTTTCAGTTTTCTCTATGTTACTTATGTTCAATGTGACAAATTGTCATTTTCATCATGCCAAAAGCTCAATTCCACCCCCATACTTCTTCATTCCCAAATGCAATTTCACTCCCATTATTTATTTTGTCTCAATTACACCCTCTAACTACAAAATCTGGGTCAGTTAAACCCAATTCTTATTATCGATCCATAACGGAATCATTTATGATTAGGGGAAATTATATTTTTTTATTATTTTAGCTCCATTTTCTCTGACAGACAGCATTTTTCACTAGGTGGACCAAGCCTTAGTTCAAGTTTCTTCTCTTCTAATGATTTTTCATTACCATAATAAAGAAAGAACCTTAAGATCTCAACTGCCAACGCAAGAACCAGCTTATAAAGACTTAACCCATAAAAATCCTTAGACCCGGCACAATCAGAAGAGGAAAATTTTAAAAAAAAAAATTAGCAAAGAATTAAAAGAAATAATTACAGGTAACAAGAATCCACTAACAAAAATATTTGAAGTCAATTTTACAATTTAAAATTTAAATGTTATAACATCTTTTTGATCCTATAACTAAACACTAAGACAACTGTTAGAACAAATGGACGACAAAAGTAAGAAAAATAAAATAGAGACACGAAATTTACATGATTCGGCATAAGCCTACGTTCACGGGAGAGAGAGGAGTAAAATCCACTAATTAAAATGAATAGTACAAAATAAATGAAGAATAACACACTCAAGCTCTTGAACCCATATACACCCAATAAACTCACCTCTCTAAATGTACCAACAAAATAATAAAGGAATTACAAAATATTATTTTGTTGGATCTAAATGAGAGACTAAAGCTTACAAAAGACCTCACAAGAATTTTACCAAAGAGATACTCACTCAACACTCTAATGCACACACTTAATTATCACTCACTTCACTTAACTTATGATGATCTACAAAGCCTCATATATATGAGGATGTATTTATAGTGAGCAAAAAGAGGCAACAAGTGGTCACAAGATTGCCACCATTAAGAAGCAACAAGTGGTCATAAAATTACCACCATTAAGAAGCAACAAGTGGTCATAAAATTACCACTATTAAAAAGCAACAAGTGGTCATAAGATTGCCACCATTAGGAGGCAACAAATGGTCATAAGATTGCCACCATTCAAGTAAAAATACTTGGCTATAATTTAATCACATGTAACATATGTCTTAGAGAATAGGCTTGGATTTAAAAAAAAAAAAAAATTCAAGACATTATTAACAAAAAGAAAAAAAGGGTAACACTTACGTTTCTTTATCCTACATTCTTAATAATTAATCTCCCTCCTAATAAAAATAAAAAATTAAG
>CATKHJ010338610.1:0-35677 GCA_949750685.1 Vernicia montana | reverse complement strand
TTGAAGAAATTTGGAATGGATGGTTGCAAAAATAGCAAAACACCAATGAGCACATCAACTAAACTTGACAAAGATAAGTTGGGCAAGCTTATAGATGAAAAGAAGTATAAAGGTATGATTGGCTCACTTCTTTATCTTACGGCTTCCAGACCCGATATTATGTATAGTGTATGCTTATGTGCTAGGTTTCAATATTGTCCTAAAGAGTCTCATTTAAATGTTGTCAAAAGAATTTTGAAATATTTATATGGAACATTGCATTTATGATTATGGTATCCTAAAGATTCTTCATTTAACATAGTTGGTTATTCTGATGTGGATTATGTTGATAGTCTCTTAGATAGAAAGAGTACATCCAGAACTTGCCACTTTCTTGGTGAGTGCTTGGTTTCTTGGTTTAGCAAGAAATAAGTTTTGGTTGCCTTGTCCACCGCCGAAGCGAAATATGTGGCGGCGGGATATTGTTGCACCCAGGTTCTTTGGATGAAATAACAACTCAAGGACTATGGACAAGTACTTGATCACATTCCCATTAAATGTGACAATACAAGTGCCATAAACCTTTTAAAGAATCCAATACAACATTCTAGGAGCAAGCATATAGACAATAGGCATCACTTTTTAAGAGATCATGTGCAAATTGGGGATGTTGTATTAGAATTCATTGATACAACAAACCAATTGGCTGATATTTTCACTAAGCACCTAAATGAAGTAAAATTGAACTTCATTAAAAGGGAGCTTTGGATGCTTGATGGAAGCTCCTTGCCATAAAACTTGTTTTCACAATCATGTTTGCATGACATTTTCTTTGTATAACTTAATTCTTAATAGTCAATTTCAATTTCTTATCTTGAATGGTGCTTGTTGGTGCTAAATATGATTGTTTATGTGCAATAGTTTATGTGATTGAGATAATCTTTGACATATGTATGCCTTTTAAATATTTGGAGATGTGCATTCCTGTTAATTTTGATCATTCAATTTGAAGTAAATTGCATTACATAAAAGATTTTCAAAGATTCCTTTAATTTTTTTGAAAATATCCTAAATTGCGGTCGCTACAGGCTATTAGCGAGTGCAATATTTAAAATTTTCTGCCCATTGGCAAAATTTCAAATTTCACAGTCACGCAAGCTTCATCGCGAACGCGAAATTTGATTTTTCTTTACCGTTACTTAGTAAATACGAATTTCACTGCTATTTACGTTTCTACCAGAAAAAATATAGCCATTTTTAAAATGGCCAGATTTTCATTTAATGTGAAAACTAGCCATTTTTTACTATTTTTTGGGCATCTAATGCATATATAAACCCCCTTTACACTTCCAAATGATTTTACAATCAATTTAAACACTCTCAAAGCAATATTCACACACTTCTCAATTTTTACATACTCTCTCTCTCACTTCATCTTTCTTTCTATTCTATTTTCTACTATGGCATGCAAATCTAAATCCTCTAGGCCATCCAAGGGGAAGGAACCCCAAACCTCACAATATCCATCACCACTTGAACTTATGAAAGGTATAGCCCAAGAAGAGAAGAAAAATTGGGCAAAATTACAAGACAAGATTGTCTTGCCAAACAAAGTCCCACATCTCCTTAACCTTAGAACTTTGGGGATAGAAGGAGATATTATCCATTACTTGGATAATCTCCGATGGCGATCCTTCATCTTTCCAACTGAGGAGGGATATGAGGAACTCACCAAGGAGTTTCTTGCAACCTTAGTTTTGGAGAAAAAATTCTTTTCTTCCGTTGGCCACTATGGCATTAGATTTAGGTTCTTTGGGAAGGAATATGGTTTGCGGTTAGAAGAGGTAAGGGACATCTTTGGTTTCCAAAAGTAAGGTGCATCAAACCTCAATGACCTTGATATGAATTTCACCGATTTTTGGAAAGAGCTCTCTATAGAGACAAGGTATGACCCAAAAACCTCCTTTGCCAAACACTTTCGTACCCTTACCTTTTGGGTCCTCCATCAAATTATCATCTTCTCTATCAATGCTAGAGGAGATGGTAATGAGAAGGTTACCCAAAAAGATATTTTCTTCATATTTGGTTTAATCAAAGGCCAATCTATCCAAACCACCCGTTTTCTCATTAACCAATTTGTTCATTTGGCCAAAACACCAAAAGGTGTGATCTTACTATCTTCCCAAATCTCCAAAATTGCAAATCATATTGGTGCCCTAACTCCTCCCAACAAAGCCCTCTTGAAGACTTGCTTTCAACCCACCTCCAACATGCTAGACATTGAATATATGCTCCATTCTAAATGCATTAAAGAAAAGAATAATGCATTTGAGTATATTTTTTGAGAGGTTGGGATACAAGAAAAAGCCAATAAAAGGCCAAGAGTTGAAGTGCCAAATGGATGTCCTTCCTAAGTGGAAGAAAGAGTTTCTAGGGAACAAGCAACCAAACCATTCCTCAACCTCCATCCTCCTTCAAGATTGAAAAGATATTTAGTAAAATCATGATAAGGCTAAACCTTTTAGACCATTTCCATGGAGATATTGTGGAGATGCAACAAAAAATGGGAATTCCTCTTAGTGATTTGAAAGAATGGGAACTTAGTGAAGAGGAAGAGGAAAAAGAAGAGGAGGAAACTTAGATTGGGACATAGAATTTATATTTTCTATTTTTTTTTTAATTTCCTTTTACTTTCATTTATCAATTTTTAGCATCTTGTATTCATTTTTCCTTTAATTGAATGAATATTTATTTTATCTTACATTTGCTTGATGAATTCTTAAGGGTGTCAAAACGTGTTGGTGGGTCGTGTTCATGTCGGGTTAACCTACTCAGGTGACACGATTAGAATCAACACGAACACGACCTATTTATTAATTGTAACACCCTAACACGACACGAAAATTAAATGGGTTACATGAATACAATACGTGTAACCCGTTTATTTAATTGGGTCGTATGCGGGTTATAAACCCAACACAACCCATTTAATCTGTATGACATTTATAACCTGAAAAATGTAATATATTTATTACAGAAATCAACTGTAATATTTTTCATAAATTAAATCATGATTAAAATTGTAAATTTATTAAATATTTCATATTTTATATGTTCTTCAAACTTTCAAGCAAGCACCATCAAACAAACTTAAATAAGATTTTATTTGTCTTTGATTTATTTGTCATTTTATTTTTTTATTCATTTTGTTTGTCTCTTTCAATGAATATAAATGACCATTTTAACCCTTAATATTACTAAAAAATATGCGGGTTATAAATGGGTTGGGTTAGGTTGACACGACCCAACACGACACGTGAAATTAAACGGGTTAGCAGGTCAACCCATTACATGACTCATTTTAAGTAGTGTCATAAATGGGTCAACCCGTTTATCGACATGGACTTGCTAAGTTTCAACCCTAACCCAAAAATTTTTCATGTTTGCCGAATCGAGTTAGCGTATCATGACCCTTTTTGACACCCCTAATTCTTATTTGATTAATCTCTTATTTATTTGCTTCTCTTTTAATTTTATTTGCTTAATGATTAGTCTCAATATTTAAGTTGATTCTATGTTCTCTTTTAAACATTGCTTAATCTCAATTAATGAATCCTCTACTCCCTTCCAAAACCTCTTTTTGATCTTGCCAAAGGGGGAGAAGTGGTAAGAATGAATTTGAAAAATGACTTATTTGATTAAGGGGAGAAAATAATTTTACATTAAAATTCTAAGGATCATTGATTGAGGGGGGAGCTTTGAATTTTGTACATTTTACTTAATTTTATTTCAAATTCGATTTAATTGTCAAAATAAAAAAGGGGGAGATTGTTGACCTAAATTGGGTTCTCAACTTAGTCAATCTCTATTTTGATCTTGATAATCAAATTGAATAGTTCTAATATTTCATCTAAGTGTATTTTGACAGACAAAATGCCTTAGAAAATCTTGGGATTCAAGAACTTAGAAAATTCTATAAGTGTTCTGCTGGTCTCCTAAGTCACGCCCGCAACAAATTTATCTTGCCCGTAATAGGCATGTCGTGACCGCACCAAGCATGTAGCGATTACGAAACAGTTTAAGCCATAAAATGCTAAAAGGTCTAGAGAGGTTGGCCCAAAGGTCTATCGCGACCGCGATACCTCAATTGTGACCACGACATTCATATAGTAGAGAAAAGTTCCAATAGAAACATGATTAGCAAACAAAAATCTACCACGTGTCACTAGCCGTTAGACACATATGAATATAGCGACCGTGATTCCCTTGTTGCGATCGCAAAATACTCATTGCAACCGTGATAAAGGCTTAGCGACCACGATTCTTGTTTGATAGAGCAATTAATACATATTTTCTAGTTGTTGGAGTAAGATTTGGTTGAAGCTTTATTTGTAACAGTTCTTTGGTGGTGGGAAGCTATAAATACTCACTCTAAAGGCCTTTAATATATCCAACAACTTTCAAGCAACCAAACTCTTGTAATTTTAATTCTCAAGCGTTTAAATTTTCATTAAACATCTTGTGTGTTTGTTTTAAGAGCATTCATTGCTTAAAGGGTTCAGTGTTAGCTATTAAACACTAACTAGGTTGGGGAGTGAGCGTTAGTGAAAACTCTTGTTAGGTTTGAGTGTAAGCCTTATTGAAAACACTTGTGAGGTTTTTAGTGTGAGCCTATTGAAAACACTTGTAAAGTTTGGTATGAGCCAAAACACTAAGTTGGGAGTGAACTTGGTAAAATTTCATAGATAGTGAAATACCCAATTGGTGATTGGGGAGTGAATATATGATTGGTTATAATCCGAACCACTATAAATCTTTATGTCATTTCACTTCTTCCCTTACCCCTTTTCATTTTAATTTTTAATTACCAACCAATTCAACCCTCCTTCTTGGTTCTTATTGGGCAACAGGAGTCAAGTTTCTTGAAAAGTTATCTTGAAAGTCTTGATGTAGTCTTTTTAATGGTGATGGCCGAATATTTTGATGGGAGTGTTATTTTTAGTTTGTGGGTGGAAATAAATGGAAGATGACTAATATGGTCTTAAATATTATTACTTAGAATTTAGATGGTGGAGATTCAATCAAGAAATCAAAGGGTGGAGATTAAATCAAGAAATCAATGGCCAATATTCATTCTTAACTTTTTAAATTTTTATTGAATACTTATCTAAAGCAAAATAATAAAACTTATGCCTACATATAAGAAAATAGAAATTTACATATGAAAAATTTATTTAGTCAAAGTAGGACCCATATCTTAAATCTTATCTCCATCATCTTATTACTAACTAAGTTACTTTAAAAAAAAAATACATGCATAAGGCTTCCTTAGGCCTTCATGGCCGAACCACTTGGTGAAGTGGGGTGGGAACCACCTTCACTTAGACAATAACAATTGTAATCTTCCTTATACTTAGTCATTTTGGCAATTTTGAAAATTAAACTATACTTTAACAAATATTATTCCATTCATTTATATTAATGTCCAACATTGTTTCCATTCTCTTTCCCCAATATTTTAGCAATTATATAATCATAATATTCATAGTAAAAATTATTTCACAATCAAACATGCTCAACTTAACACTTAATTACTTAATTTCATTCATATTAGTTTAACCCATTTCTAAGTTGTCATGCTCATATTTCTAGGATTGAAATAACCTAGGTTATTTCATTCTTCCCTCCTTAAGAAAATTCATCCTCGAATTTTAGAGAACTTACCGGTTATGACTGAAATAGCTGAGGATATTTTTGCCTCATGTCTTCTTTAGTTTCCCACGTGCATTCTTTTACATTGTGATTTTGCCATTGAACTTTTACCATAGCTATTTCTTTGTTTCTTAACTTCTTTATTTGTTTGTCTAGTATTGCTATGGGGATTTCTTTATAAGATAAATCTAGGTCAACCTTTATGGCTTGTGGTTGCAAAACATGTGAGGGATCAGGTATATACTTCCTTAACATTGAGACATGAAATGCAGGATGAACATGAGCTAAAGTCGGAGGCAATGCCAATCTATAAGAGACTTCTCCCACCTTATCTAAGATTTCAAATGGTCCAATATACCGGGGAGACAGCTTATCTTTCTTGCCAAACCTCATTACACCTTTTATGGGAGAGACTTTTAAAAACTTATGATCTCCCACCATAAAATGAATTTCTTTTCTTTTAGAATTGGCGTAACTCTTCTGTCTACTAAAGGCAGTCTTCAATTGGTCTTGTATAACTGGGACCTTCTCTATTGTATCTTTGAGTAGCTCGGGCAACTCGACATGTTTATCCCCCATTTCAATCCAACAAACTGGAGAATGACATTTTCTTTCGTATAACGCTTCATAATGGGCCATTCCAATAGAGGAATGATAACTGTTGTTGTAAGCAAATTCAATTAATGGAAGATGTTGATCCCACCTATCCCCAAAGTCCATAACGCACATTCTAAGCATATCTTCCAAAGCCTGAATTATTCTCTCAGATTATCCCTCAGTTTATGGATGAAAGGCAGTACTGAAATTCAAATGTGTGCCCAAAGCTTCTTGCAATTTTTGCCAAAATCTAGAGGTAAACTGAGTACCTCTATAAAAAATAATTGATATTGGAACTCCATGTAGCTTCACAATCTCTTTTATATAAAGTCTTGCATATTGGGCCGCTGAATAGGTAGTCTTTACTTCTAAGAAGTGTGCAGACTTGGTTAGTCGATATATAATCACCCATATAGAATCGTACCCTTTTGGAAATCGAGGCAATCCTACTACAAAGTCCACAGCTATACGTTCCCATTTCCATTCAGGCAATTTAATCTTTTGAAGTAGACCAGAAGGTCTCTGATGGTCGAATTTTACCTACTGACAGGTTAAGCATGATGCCATAAAGTTTACTACATCTTTCTTTAATCCAGGCCACCAGTAACAACTTTTCACATCCTGGTACATTTTTGTGGCACCGAGATGCACATTATAAGGAGCTTGATATGCTTCCTTCAAAATCTTTTCTCTTAATTCATTTACATTTGTCACACAGATACGGCTACCGCAATAAAGTGTATTTTCTTTAATTTCAAATTATAGAGCTTAGCCCTTTCTTACTTCTTCTTTGATCTTTATCAGTTGTGAATCTTTATTTTGTGAAGCTTTGATCTAATCTATAAGCTTGGGCTTCACTTAAAAGTATGCTAATAATATATGCGATTCACCCACTTCAATTCGCAATCCCTGATTGAATAATTCTTTTAGCTCTTTCACAATAGATCTTCTTTGTACCGTTATATGTGAATGACTACCCATTGACTTTCTACTTAGGGCATCTGCTACTACGTTAGCTTTTCCATGGTGATAAAGTATCTGACAATCATAATCTTTCAACAATTCCACCCATCTTCTTTGTCTTAGGTTCAGATCTCTTTGCTTCAAAATATATTGGAGGCTTTTATGATCTGTGTAGATCTCACATTTCTCTCCATACAAATAATGTCTATAGATTTTCAAAGCAAATATGACTGCTGCCATTTCTAGGTCATGAGTAGGATAATTAATTTCATGGTTTTTGAGTTATTTAGATGTGTCACAACCTAACTTTCTAGCCACAATGGTCCTAGGGCATGGGTAGGCCTAAGGTTACCAAAAATCTATAGAACCCATACTTGTTATCAAACCCAATATGGTATCATGCACTACTATCAAACAATCACATGCAACCACTGCCCAAAATCAGAACTTGCTTAACATCTACTCATACTACATTATAATTCCACTTATATAGTTCATAACAATCATCAATAATATTTATCAACTAACTTTTACATATTCCTTATCATTACATGATTATTTATTCCTATAGGTCATCAGTCATCATTATACAATATTCATTAATATGAATACCTTTCCTTCAAACTATTAGAGTTTAATCAATTCATTTAAATCACTACCCTTGCTATACAAGGGAAAGTCCAATAATGTCTTATACATTATAAGAATTTTATTTATACATCTATAACTTTCAATTACTACGGAGCATCTATGAATAGAAACACTTCAATTCAAACAATAACATGGATATAGTAATTAAAGATAAACTTGTACATTATAAATTTTTGATGGAGACAAATATTCAGAAAGTTTATGCTATGCAATCCCACCTCTAACTTCTATACACTTTAATCAATAACTTGAAATCCACGGACGATGTCGTGAGCCGTCAACTTAGTAAGTTTATGGAACGCATATGGGTGAGGACATTACAAGGAGAACAGTAATCAATGAACAATGGATCATACATATAAAAATATCAAAGGTTATATGGCCACATGAATAAGAATATAACAAATTGTTAGGTTTCAATAAACAATAAATATATATGTCAAGAATGAAAAACACCAATGATACAAAATGTAGTAACAGAACCATCACTGATCCGTCAATTCATTTGTGAGCATCCCCACGGTCATTATCATGTATATCACTGTTTAACGTGCATTATCTTAGAGTATATGTCTAGAGTATTGCCCTCTCTAGGGAAGGCTTATTTAACATTGTGAGGCCTCGCCCGAACGCCCCTCCCCTCGCTCGGGAAAATATGAAATTTTTGCCTTAAGGAAAGTCAAGCGATTTTTAAAGGAGTTAAGGTACGAGTTTCGGTGCTCAAGATTAGAAGCGGCTACCGCTTTAAAAAATTGATTTGATTTTTGAAAGAGATTCGAGAGTCGCCACCCTAATTTATTTAAATGGAAAAATTAAGGAAAAACCCAATTTGACTCCAATTTATTAATTTTTGATTAATTTATCTAAGGATAAAGTCACTAGTCCTCGAACCATATTGAGCTCGGGGACTAGGTTTTTGGTTTAAAATAATCTCAATTTGGCTCTTTAATTTAATTTGACTTGAAAATTGATTTCATGGATGGAAAATATTAATTCCAATTTAGAGTGCATGAGTATGGCATAATTATGAGTGCGGGAAAAAATAAAGAGCAAGTATTTAAACATCCACAAGCAAAGGAGAGTATTTCCTTTAGCTCTTATGAGTACTAGAAAAATCACAAGATCACTCATTTACTCCAAATTAATTGACTAATAAAATTAATTAAAATTTACAATGTACAATGGAAAAATAAAGGGGGAAATGGATTGATTGGGATTTGAGATTTGGATTTAGATTCTAAGCGTGCCTATGTACCCTATTGAATGAGGATCAAAACCCACGTAGTTCATTCCACGGTGAGGTGGAGGGGTTTAAGGATCGGTCAAATTTGATTGGATTGATTTGGTTTGGGGTTTGAGTGAGGGTAAGAGATTATACCTTCTTTTTGGGTTTGTATGGTGGGAGAGTGGTTTTGCCGGAGCAGAGTTCCGTTTCGGAGAACGGGGTTGGTTTTTAAAAAAAGGAAATTAATTTGATGCTTTGGTTGCTTAATTACCAAATTTTAATTAACTAAAAGGATTAATTAATTAAGATGATTAATTAATAAAATTAAGTTAAAGATTAATTAAGATTAATTAATTAAAATTGAAGATAAATTAATTAATTAATTAAATTAATTAGAGTGATTACTCAAAATGAGTGTGAGAAAATTAAATAGAGAGAGAGAAGGGAGCACATAGATAGCTATCAACAAGTGCTCAAGGGGTGAATTGAAGTGAGGGATGAAGCGGGGTATTTATAGGAGAAAATGAGGGGTGAAAAGACCAAAAATGGCTGAAAAAGGGGCAAAATGTCATTTTTGGGCAAGGGAGTATAGCCGCGAGGCCTTCCTACGGACGTGTCAGCTCTGAGCTGACACGTGTCAGCACTGAGCTAACGTGTCTGACACGCGTCAGTACGATGCGTGTCAGCGCGGACACGACAGGCCACGTGGCACATCCGCGGGTGTGCCTTACAGTGTCCGTGAGACTGTCTCGCTGATGCGCACAGGCAGTCTGCAGCCGCACAGACCTTGCTTGCGAACGTCCGCTAGGTGGCTCGATTTTCAAGCCTTCTCATTCTCCGATTCAACTTTCGGGGATTTCGGGTCAGTTTTTGGGGATTTCGGGTCAATTTTTGGGATATTTTGAAGTCTAAAAAATTACCGGTCAGTGGCATTGGATCCAAAATTAATTATCAGATAGTTTGACAGTCAGTTTTGAGAAAAATCTGGTCAGTTATGGGAAAGTGCTGTATGGTATAGAAAGTCTGGTTAGGATCGAAAAATGTGTTAGTTTGGATAAAAAAATATTCTGGTCAGCTCTGGTGAGTTCAGAAATAATTTTGGAGGTGCTAAATCGAGGTTCACAGTTACCCCCTCATCAAAACTGTCTATTTGTTAGACAATTTTGATGAGTGTGAAGCCGGGAGTTTTGATGGGTCTGGAGATGGAAAAAGATTCCGAGTGCATTGAAGTGATTTTGGTAATTTCTAGAGTCTAGTTTGACAGGTTTTAAGAGACTGGTGAATTTTCAGGTTCATTAATTTTTTGGTCTTTTTAGCGTAAAGAACGCTTTTTTGTTTGGAAGGTAGGCAAATTAGGTGTTTATGGATAGAGAAAAATCATACGATTATGTGAGGACTTTTGGATTTGAATTTTGAATTGAAAATGGCCTTACAGATGCATTTTTACTCAATTGGATAATTATAAGACACTTTTTTACTATGCAACAGTATGTAATTACTATGCAAGTACTGTGCAAGCAAGCTATTATAAATAGCTTGCCTTGCACCACTTTCATCTCTTGCACCATTTCACTCTTCTTCTTTCAAAGCTCACAAAACGTGAGCTGCTCTTTTTTTTTTTTTTTTACACTAAATAATTTTTTTTTGCATTAAATATATGAATGATTTCGAAAAACATGCCCCTGATGATAGGTATGGGCAACTTTTATTTATGATGACTCGATATTTGAAAATTCTCTTCACCCTTTGATGATTGAGGAAAGAAAAGGGGTGGCACAAAGGAAGGCGATTTTGAGGAGGGTAGAGTTGTTTGACTACTTTAGAAAGAAAACATGTAATTGACGAAGGAGGACGAGTTATTTAGACCGACTCGATAGACTTAAACTTTTGACATACTTGATCGAGATAGAACAGACTACCCATAAATATGACAAAAATGGATTTTGACATGACTCGGAATAAAATCCAATTTGAATGACACATCCTTTTTTTTATTTTTTATTTTTTTTATAGCTCTAACTTATACCCGAGTCACCTTTTTCTGGTTTTCAACTCGACGAGCTTACTTTAATTTTAGCCTAAGCTGCCCTTTCTAGTTTTTAGCTTAGCGAGCCATTTTCTCTTTTTATTTCTTCTTCTTTTTCTTTTTTTAGGCAATGGAACCAAGTGGGGATGCAGTTGGTGCAATACTTTTGGCACGAAAAACACGAGGGTGATGATGCCTTACAAGACAAAAGATATTTTTTACTATGATTTGGACCGTACTTGGGTTAGGCTGCCTAAGTATAAGGTCCATGTAGTTCTTTTTATAGTAGGATTGTCCTTGTTGGAGTATAGATAAAAGTCCGATATTTGTGAAAAAATAGGCATGACACTATTGGTAGTCGTTTTGCCTATTTTGCAGCTAATTCATTGTATTTTTGGCAAACTGACTATTTCCTTCTTAGAGTTCAAGACTTGAAATGGCTCTTCTTGGATCCACTTTGTGAAGTAGTATTACAACTATTAAGATGTACTCATGCTCGATTTGAGGATTTTGGACTTGATTGCTCCAAATAAATAGTTGGCAGGGCTCAACTTAAGATTGCATTCAGTGAAGCTCAAGGAAGGATTGCCTTGATGTGACTTGGGAACAACTATCCAATAACTCGGCGGCCGAGTTATATGAACCATTCAGTCTTCAATCTTCGACCAAAATTGAACTTGTTATGATGTGATGGTGTAATGCTTGTCTTTTGTTGCCAAAATGTATTGATTCTTTGCCTTTTTATATTTTTCAAAATTTTTCTTTTGATTTTTTTTTTGTATCATTCAAGTTGGAAAAAAGAAGACACATGAGATGTATGATGAAAAATAAAATTCAAACTTTTCATTATAAGTAATATCAAAATTTAAAGACAGACTCAGAAGGAAAGCTTGACTTAGCAGATTCTTACTCTAGTCGATTATAGACCCAAAAGGAGAGAAACACGTGACAAACTCTGACTCTGACTTTGGACAATTAGGGAATCAAAAGGAGAGAAAGAAGCGCAAGACTTGATAGACTCTAACTTGGACTTAGGATTGACTGAACTCAATTTAATTGTAAGACTTGAACAAGGGAACATTAGCTAGGCTAATGTTCTCCTCAAAGTGCTAATCCCTAGGTAGGTTAGATGAATTTGGCAAGGTGTGTTCCCACTTAACTTTCGAAATTGAGTGAGTTTATAATATTCCTAAGGTCGATGGGCACATTGGGTACTGGTTCCGAAGGGAGGATAGCTCCATCATCAATGAGATCTTAGATTTGATGTCTTAGGCTCTTGCACATTTTTGGATGGATGGCTAGAGGGTGCTTTCGACTCTAGAGGCCTAACCATGTCGGCTTTAAAGGCCATCTTATAAATCACGCTTAAAGGAATACCCAAATCAATGAACTTCCTTCTCTCTGATTTACAGGGTTGTTGGTTGGTGATGGTAGCTACCTCTCCACCTTTATATTTGGTGGAGATAATAGAAGTGGAAGCACTATTCTTGCATCTTTTTTCAACTGTGTGAGCTTGTTGGAGCACAGTGGTGTTGCACTTCAAGGGTAGTTCGATGGGCCTTTTAATGTTTGGCTAGGTAGAGGTTCCTATTCCTTGAAAAGGATTCAAGAAAGGAGGAAGGTCAACTTTGGTGTTTGGCGGCATGAAACTTTTTGGGACTCTTCCATTATTGATTAGATCAATAATAGGGGTTGGGTTGGCAGTATTTGGGATTAGTTGTGTGTCACTTTCGGACACTTCTCTACCATGAGTAAGGCCAATGATAGAAGTGGACATGATTGCAACACTGGGACAAAATGTGGTGTTGGTCGAAAAAGGGGAGGTGTCAGGCCGATTAAATATAGAATGAGCTACGATGTTGGTCTGATCAAAATGGGGTACATTGGAACTTAAATTGATAGGATTTGACTTTATTTTTTTAGCAAAATAAGGGGATGTGATGTTGGTCAGATTAACATGAGGTGCGGTCAAAGGGCTTAAAGCCATTAGATTCAACTTGGTTTGGCCTATGGACTGCCTTTGGAAGCTTAGGGCTTTAGTGAGATGGGCCAATGCATTGTTGAAGTTGGCTTGTTGAGCGATCAGGGCTCGGTTGAAATTAGTTTGTTGGGCGGCTAAAGCTTTGCTGGAATTGGCTTGTTGAGAATTGAGGGCAGAGTTGAGAATGGCTTGAAAATTCTCCTCTTGCTATTTAAGAAGGTTGGTGAGGAGGGCGTTCATAGTATCCATGTTGATTGGGTTGGCCATTGGTACCTTCAAGGCAAAAAAGAAGGGTAAGTGTATGGAAAAGGCATGAAAAGGTAATGAAATTATGCGTTAGTATGCAAATTTTGAGGAAAAGGGGATTCCTAAGGTGTTTTGGGCCAATTACTTTAGGCTTAAGGTGTTAAGGTAGAGGTTGTTCATTGGGCCAAAGGTATTGGGCTAAAGGATTAAGTCTTGGGTTGGGGGCCAAAAGGTTTTGGGCTTGGAGATTAGGTTTGGATTGGGGTAATGGTGTTTAGGTTTTAGGATCTTAGGCCAAAAGGTTTTTGGGCCTAAGGTGGTGGTGGGCCAAATGTCTTGGGCTTTAAAAGAGGTGAGGTGCCAAATGCATTGGGCTTAAGAGAGATGAGGTGCCAAAGGTTTTGGACTCAAAGTGATGGTGGACCAAATGTTTTGAGCCTAAAGTAAGTGAGGTGCCAAAGATTTTGGGCTTAAGGTAAATGTGGGCCAAATGTCTTGGGCTGAAAAGTGGTAAGGTGCCAAATGTCTTAGGTTTGAGAGAGGCAACAAGCCAAAAGTGTTTGAGGTTTTGATGAATGTTGATTCTTGACTTGGTTCAAGGTATGTCCTAGACTCGAGGTTTGTATGCACGGTTATGTCGTGATGCATGCCAAAAAAGGTTTCATGGGTATATGCACAGGGTCTTTATTATCATGGTATATGGAACCTAGGGTCAAAGGTTAGGGCAATTACATGTACAAGAGTGAAGGGTGGTTTCATTTTAAAGGTCCCCATCCCACTAGAGCATCGATATACATAATCACATGTGAGTCAAAGAGCCTCGCGTGGGTCGAATGGTACTGATTGCACGTTACACTACCGAAATAATCAGGGATTCGTCGTGGGGTGGAATGCTTTCGCTATCTCCTAACATACTCAAAAAGATTTGTCAAGCCAATGCTACTGGACATCCAATGGTTTTCTTAAGTAACTAGGTTTAGGCAATGAGCCTTTATTATGCAAAGTGATGTATGAAAGTCAAATTAAACTTAAGTGAGCCAAAGGGAGATTATTTTAGAGAAAATCCCAACCAAATAGTAATCCTCTTATTTGTTTTCCTTTTATTAAAAAGGAGTGGAAACTAGTCCCCAGTGGAGTTGCCAATTGTGAGGGCTCGTTCGAGCACCAGGTCCGATCTGCTAAGGAATTAGAATGCTCTTTCGGGTTGGATCTCACGATTGGGAGCAACTATCCTTTTATTTGGTGAATTGATTTGATTTTTCAGAAAATGATTCGGAAGTCGCCACCCTAATTTACTTAAATGAGAAAATTAAGGAAAACCCAAAAAATTGACTCTAATTCACTAATTTCTGATTAATTTGCCCAAGGATAAAATCACTAGCTTTCGAACCAGGTTGAGCTCGGGGACTAGGTTTTTGGTTCTAAATTCAACTTCTAAGTTTAATTTGACTTAAAAATTGATTTTATGGATGACAAATATTAATGGCAATTTTTTATCATGGCATAATTATGGATGCATGGAAAATAAAGAGTAAGTAATTAAACATCCACAAGTAAAAGATAGTATTTCCTCTAGCCCTTATTAGTGCTAGGGAAATCACAAGGTTGCTCCTTTACTCCAAAATAATTAACTTAATTACAACGAAATTAAATACAAATATTTACAAAATAGAGGGGAAAAAGATTGATTGGGGATTTGGATTTGAGGCTTGGAGTTAAATTTCAAGCGTGCCTACGTATCCCATTGGATGAGGATCAAAATCCACGTAGTTCATTCCACTGTGAGGTGGAGGGGCTTAGGGATTGATTTGATTTGATTTGATTTGATTTGATTTGGGGGGTTTTGGAGTTGGTGAGAGAAGATGTTGTACCTTCTCTTGGGAGATTTTGAGTGGAGCAGAGTGTTCTTTAGTACTTGAGTTTTGTTTTACCGGCCTCAAAAATTGGGGATCTTACTAAAGAATAGTAGATTTAATTAATTAATTTAGAATTAATCCAAGGAGAAATAATCCTAATTAGTTTCCAATAAAAAAGAAAGGAAACTTTTAATTACTAATTAAATTAATTAATATTTGATATTAATTAACTAATTAATTACTTAATTTTTAGTTAAAATCAAAGAGAGATTAACTAAAAATTGGGACTATTCAAAGAGAGTATAGAAAACTAATTAGAGAGAAAGAGCAAGTGGATAACTATCTACAAAATGCTCAAAGGGTGAAGAAAAGTGAAAAGTGGGAGGGCCAATTTATAGGCAAAGTGAGGTGAGGGTATTTTGGGCATTGAAAGAGTGAAAAGACCAAAGGATAGAGGGGTTTGTGAGTGAAAAATTAGGTTGGAAAGGACAAAAATGGAATTTCTGTGCATATAGGGGGGACCAGCCGCCGGGACAGGCGGTAGATTCGCCAAGGGTCTGTGCGGAGCCTTTGGGCCTTTCTGGGACTGTCGTCGTGAAGGCTAGCGGCTCCGCCAGATCATTTGGCGGATCCTTGATGCATCATATTGACGCGTGTGTCAGCGCATCAGGGAAGATCTGCGCAGATACCTAAAGGCTTCGCTGGCTTGTCCGGCGAATTTGCCGTGGATCTACGCGGATTCGCCGGAGTTTCAGGCGGTTGCCGCTGGGATAGCCGGAGGCTCTGTGCAGAGTACAGATGAATGGAGCGCCTATCCATGCTGGCAAGCTGGTTTTCAGGATTTTTCAAGTTTTTGGGTCAGTTTTCAAGACTCCCTGGTCTATTTTGGAAATGTAAGTATCATTGTAGTATTATGCCTGAAAACTCATTTTTTTCAAAAGGGCGTTGCCCTCTTGACTCCTGCCCTCTAACCGATTAGCAAGACATCCATATGCGTAGCGCACTAATCATAGCAGGTGTTAAGCTGCAGCCGCATCGTAAGAGTGCAAAATTAAGGGTTCACAAAAGAAAGTTTATAAGGAAGCTATTTATTGAGGCGAGTGATTAATTTACTATTATGGTAATGAATTTGTATTCCGAATATTATTTCAGCGTACGCTAATTTCTGAACTTAAAATGTTCCTATTTAAATTGTTATATTGCTTATTGAAAGATGTTTCCATGAAAACCATTTTGATCCAATGTTATTGAAGATATGAAATATTACTGATTATTGAAGATACGTTATTGAATTGCTCTTTGTTATTGAAGATGTGCATTAAACTATTTGTTATTACCATTTCTTTCATGAATAAACCTTGTGTCTTAAAGCAGAGGTCCCCTTGACTGATGTAGGGTAAAACATTAGACTTTGTGCACATTGCCACGGATGTGGTATAAGATCCGAACTCTAGCTGGAAAGAGTATAATGTCCTAGCCATGATATTTGATCAGTCTTATGTCTTATTAAATATTGAAGTTTGAAATTTGAAGATTGTAGGGAAGCTCTCCACTTCCAAATATAGTGATTTCTGCTAAATTGTGATATATGTTCGATATTTGTCCTATTGCTATTTAATGATGCGTTACCTAAATTAGCTATAATTGCCTCTATATGTTCATTGTATAGAAAATGAATACCATCCTTGTGAGTTGACTTTGAAATGTTGAGCCTCATTAGTATGGTAGCATATTTTTCACTCACTGAGTTTACTTATCCCATTTTCCAATTCTTTTTGCAAGAAGTTAGAAGGTAGACAAGTAAAGCTCAAGTAATCATCTCCACTTTGTGAGGCATCGCCCAAACGCCCCTCCCCTCGCTCGGAGAAATGAATGCCTTAAGGAAAGGCGAGAGCGATTTTTAAGGGAGGTTAAGGAACGTGTTTCGGTGCTCACGATTGGAAGCGGTTATCGCCTCGAAAAATTGATTTTTGATTTCTTGAAAAGGATTCGGGAGTCGCCACCCTAATTTATTTTAAATGGGAAAATTAAGGAAAAACCCAATTTGACTCCAATTTATTAATCTTTTGATTAATTTACCAAAGGATAAAATCACTTAATCTTCGAACCAAGTTTGGACTCGGGAGTTAGGTTTTTTGTTTTGAATAATCTTGATTTGGCATTTAAATCTGATTTGACTTTTTGAAAAATGATTTCATGGATGACGGATATTGATGACAATTCATAATGTATGAGCATGGCATAATTTATGAGACGGATGGAAAAATAAAGAGCGAGTATTTAAACATCCACAAGTAAAAGAGAGTATTTCCTCTAACCCTTATGGGTATTAGGGAAATCACAAATTCGCTCCTTTACTCCAAAAATAATTAACTAATTGCATTAATTAAAAATTTACATGGAAAGTATGAATTTATATTTTTACATGAAAAATAAAAGGGGGGAGGGGATTGATTGGGATTTGGATTTGAAACTTGGATTTAGATTCCAAGCTTGCCTATGTACCCTATTGAATGGGGATCAAAACCCGCTTAGTTCGTTCCACTATGAGGTGAAAAGAGGGTTTAAAAATCGGTCAGATTTGATTGGTTTGATTTGGTTTGATTGAGGGTAAGAGATTATACCTTCTTTTTGGTTGGTTTGAGTGGTGGGAGAGTGGTTTTACCGAAGCGGAGTTCCGTTTCGGAAAATAGGATGATTTTGAAAAAAGGATTTGATTACTCAAACTTTAATTAATTAATTAAAATGATTAATTAAAAGGATTAATTAACCACTTGAGTGAAAATTTAATTAAAAAAAGAGGATTAATTAATTAATTAAAATTGATTTTTAATTAATTAATTAATTGGGAGTTAGTGGAAATTTTTTTTAAAAAAAATTAATTTTTAATTAACTAATTAATTAATTAGAGAGAGTAAAAGCTAATGAGAGAGAGAGAGAGAGAGAGAGAGAGAGAAAGCAAGTGGAAAATTCAACAAATGCTTTTGGTGTGTTTTTTGAAGTGAAGGGAAGGAGGGTTTTTATAGGAAAAATGGGGGTGAAAAAAAGACCAAAAGGGTACAAAAAAGCAGAAAAAAGAAGAGAAATTTTTAAAAATGCACAAAAAGAAACGGAGCCGCGAAGACAGACTGCGGAGCCCCGCGGGGCCTGCGCGAAAGCCGCTTGGAGGCTCTGCGGCTCCCCGCAGAGGCCTGCGAAAGCCGCATGCCTCTGCGCGGTTCCGCACAGCCTCCTCGCGGAAGCCGCGTGGAGGCTTTGCCGCTCTGCGCAGAGGCCCGTGGAAGCCGCACGCCTCTGCGCGGCTCCGCGAGGCTCTAGGCTTTGGCTCGGCTTTTGGAGCTTTTCGGGTCAGTTTTTGAAGGTTCTGGGTCAGTTTCTGGAGTATTCTGAGGTCTGAAAAATTACCGGTCAGTGTCGTTGGATTCGAAATTAATTATCGGACATTTTGACAGTCAGTTTTGGGAGAGATTCTGTCAGTTTCGAAAAAAGACTGTCTGGTACAGAAAGTTCGATCAAGCTTGGAAAAAATATCAGGTTTGATAGAAAAATATTCCGGTCCGCTCTAATAGGCTTGGAAGTATTCTTGGGTCTGTTTTGTGGTCTGTTTTGAGAAAAATTCGGTCAGTTTTGGGAAAATACTGTCTGATACAGGTTGTCCGATCAGGATCAGAAAAGTGCTGGCTTGACTAAAAAAAAATTCTGATCAGTTCTGTGAATTCAGAAATAATTTTTGGAGGTGCTAAAATGAGGGTTCACAACTACAAAGAGAGCTTGGTATACTTGATGGGAGTTTCTTGCAATAAAAACTTATTTTCACAATCATATTTTCCTAAGTCAAATTCCAATGCCTTAACTTGAAAGGTTTACACATTCTTAATTTGATTGGTTTTGTGAAATAGTTTTTGTGGTAAGATAATTTTTTCCATATGAATGCTTGTCATGTGATTATAGTTTGCATAAATTTAAGAGGAGTTTGTAAGATTATTTTAATAACATATTTGATCATTGCCTATTATTTTTACCTTTTTGCATAAATTAAGGGGGAGCTAAATATATTGTTAATCATATATTACTTCTTGACAAAAAGGGGGAGAATATTGTCTTGCCTTTTTGATTGATTCCAAAAGGGGGGAGAATTATTTTGATTATTGCATCAATATTTTATCATCATCAAAAAGGGGGAGAATGTTGACCCCAAGGTTTCTAATGTGATTTTGATGATGCAAAATATTATTACTACTAACAAATTTTTTTAGTGTTGTTGGTATTAGTAGGTAATCTTTGATTGCCATTGATGCAATGAAGTAAAGAAATTAAATGTAAAGATTAAGATGAAATCATGAAGCAATAAAGATAAGAAGAGCTATAGAACATATGAGGGCAATGAAAAGAACATGTGAAACCAAGAAACTCATGAGAGCAAAGATGATCTCCATGGAAGTAAAACTATTGACTGAAGTTTGAAAAATAAACTACACTATTTGAGAGAGTTTATGAATGCAATCCATATATGGATGGATAGCTACATCAGTCTAGTTTCGGGAACAAAAATTGGTATAATTTCTGGAGCTTGGAAAATGGAGTTTTAAATTTTTTATTGAATTATGGTCAAGCTGTCAGACTGGGCCACAGCAGATGATGTCAATTAGAATTAGTGGAGTTAATTTTACAAAGATATTTTAAATATTAACTTCTTTATATTTGTATCTTTGGAAGTCTAGTTTCATATGCAAAAGGCCTTGCATCAATCTGAGTTGTATAAAAGAAGCATTGAGTGAAATAATGAAGCATGTTCAAACTGTCATGACTAGATGAGCAATAAAATATTCTGATTTTTTAGAATATGAAGATGGATGATTTTGGAGTTTCTAAAATCTAAAAATTTGTATTACATTGCGTATAGTTTGCCAAAAAAAAAAAACGGTTCATCATTTGGAATTTTATAACTCAAGATTTCAAATTTTTGAATATAGCCGTTACATAGTCGTTATATAACCGTTATATAGCCATTGGAACTTATCTAGTACCATTTTTAGAGCACTAAAATGGTTGGTTAAGAATGAAATTAAGACCTATATATATATAAAGCCTCAAGGTGAATACAAGAGAAGTTTTCATATATCAAGAACATCTCTGTGTGCTCAAATCTATTTTAAGCTAGATTACATTCTTCTATCTTTTGTACTAGCTATTTGCAAGAGTAAGTTTAGTTTCATTCTTCACAAATCATTAAGTTTAGTTTCATTCTTCACAAATCATTCTCTTTTGTGAGGTTTGAGTGTGAGCGTAATGAAAACACTTGTGAGGTTTGAGTGTGAGCCTAGTAAAAACACTTGTGAGGTTTGAGTGTGAGCCTAGTGAAAACACTTAAAGGGTTTGAGTGTGAGCCTTGGGAAAACACTTGTAAAGTTTGTTGTGAGTTTAAACACTAAGTTGGGAGTGAACTTGGTAAAACTTCATTGATAGTCAAATACCCAATTGAGGTTGGGGAGTGGATATAGGATTGGTTATAATCCGAACCACTATAAATTCTTTGTGTTCTTTCTTTTCTTTCCCTACTCCTTGCTCATTTAATTTTTTAATCACTCATCAATTCAACCCCCCTTTCTTGGTGCATATTGAGCAACACAAGTGTTGCGGCCAAAGCTATTGGATCTACTTCCATTGATCTTTTTGATTATGTATTATTATTAAAAGATATTTTGTATTTTTCCTAATGCCTATAAGAACACCATTTATGTAACTAGTGTGACTAGTATGGGTTATGAACTCTTATTCAAGAAAGATGTTTGTATTATCTATTATTGTAATAGAATCATTAGTATGGTTTATGTACTTGATGGTCTCTATTATTTAGATAATAGT
Organism: Vernicia montana; assembly: GCA_949750685.1. Taxonomy (NCBI): domain Eukaryota; kingdom Viridiplantae; phylum Streptophyta; class Magnoliopsida; order Malpighiales; family Euphorbiaceae; genus Vernicia; species Vernicia montana. The sequence continues at coordinate 14,576 of CATKHJ010338610.1, read as the reverse complement.
AATAATAATATAACTCTAAGCATAACTATTATAAATGCCATGATAAAAACCAACTTTAATTCAAAACATATTTGGCATCTAAGACTAGGTCATATTGCCGAAGATAGGATATCAAAATTAGAGAAAATGGGGATCCTCAATCCCATGGATGGTGAACCTACTTCAATTTGTGAGTCTTGTATCCAAGGAAAAATGACTATGTCACCTTTTGTTGGACAAAATGAAAGAGCCAAAGAAGTTTTGGAACTCATATATAGTGATGTATGTGGTCCATTTAGTGAAATGGCTAGAGGTGGTTATTTATATTTCATTACATTTACAAATGACCTTTCAAGGTTATGGTATATATATTTAATGAAGTATAAATATGAATCTTTTGAAAAATTCAAGGAATTCAAAAGTGAAATTGAGAAACAAACGAGAAAAGATATTAAAATCATACGATTAGATCGAGGAGTGAATACTTAAGTATTGAATTTAAAGACTTCCTTAAAGAACATGACATTATATCACAGTTAACTCCTCCCAGAACACCACAGTTGAATGGTGTATCTGAAAGGAGAAATTGTACTCTATTAGATATGGTGCGTTTTATGATGAGCTATATCGACTTGTCTATCTACTTATGGGGATTCGCATTGCAAACTGCCATTTATATCCATAACAGAGTTCCTTCCAAATCTGTTCCTACTACTCCATATGAGATAAGGTATAATAGGAAACCAAGTCTTAAACATGTTAAGATTTGGGAGTGTCCAGCACACATTAAAAAGCTGAAAACAGATAAGTTGGAAGAAAAGACTGTAAAGGGTAGGTTTGTTGGATTTCCTAAAAGTAGTTTAGAATATTATTTTAATATTCCTACAGAGCAAACAATTGTTGTTATCCAAGATGTCATTTTTCTTAAAAAATAGTTTCTTCAAGAAGGTGATAAAGGAAGAAAATTAATTTTGGATGAAGGGTCATCCGAAGAAATCCAACAAAATGATCAAATGGAAATTGATCAAACCCGTGAAGAGTCAACACCAGTTGATGATATTTCCACACAAGTACCTCGAAGATCTAATAAAGTATCTCATCCTCTACAGAGATATGGATTTTTTTATGATAATGTACAAGGGTTGTTCATTCATAAGGAAGTTGATTTATGGTGATGATCCTACTACTTTTAAGCAAGCTATATCAGATATAGATTTCTCAAAATGGCTAGAAGCTATGAAATCTGAAATGGATTCCATGTATGCAAACCAAGTCTGGGAACTTGTTGATCCACCTGAGGGTATTATACCCATAAGGAACAAATAGATTTTCAAGCGAAAGATTGGCGCAGACGAAAACGTAGAGACGTTTAAAGAAAGGCTAGTAGCGAAAGGGTTTCGTCAAGACAAGGAATTGACTATGAAGAAATCTTCTCACCTGTAGCTATACTTAAATCCATTAGGATATTATTAGCTATAGCAGCACACTGTGATTATGAGGCTTGGCAAATGGATGTCAAGACCGCATTTCTTAATGGTAACATTGAGGAAGACATATCCATGGAACAACCTAAAGGTTTTGAATTTAAAGAAAGTTCCAAAGTGTGCAAGCTTAAGAGATCCATTTATGGACTTAAGCAAGCTTCGAAGAGCTGGAATCATTGTTTTGATGAAGTAATTAAATCATTTAATTTCATCAAGAATGAAGATAAGCCTTGTGTATACAAGAAAGTTAGTGGGAGTGCACTCACTTTTCTTGTCTTGTATGTGGATGATATTCTATTAATTGGAAATGACATTAGTATGTTAACAGCTGTAAAAGTTTGGCTATCCAAAACTTTCTCTATGAAAGACTTAGGAGAAGCTACTTACATTCTTGGTATTCAGATTTATAAAGATAGATTGAAAAGAATGATAGGGCTTTCTCAAAGTCAATACTTGGAAAGAGTGTTGAAGCGATTCAACATGCAAGATTCTAAGAAAGGATTGTTGCCTGTGAGGCACGGTATCCACCTTTCTAAAGCCATGTCTCCTACGACATCTAAAGAAATGGTAAATATGGCCAAGGTTCCATATGCTTCGGCAGTTGGAAGCCTAATGTATGCTATGTTGTGTACTAGGTCGGATATCACATATATTGTTTGTTTGACTAGCAGATACCAACCAAATCCAAAATTAGATCATTGGAATGCAGTCAAAGTTATCCTTAAGTACTTGAAAAGAACTAAGGATTTAGTTTTGATATATGGAGGAGGTGACTTTAGGATAGAGAGGTTTATAGATTATGACTTCCCATCAGATATTGATGACAGAAAGTTGTGAACCCTCAATTTTGTACTCTCATGATGCTGTCGCAGCTTGTCACATGCTGAATTTCATACGTTAAGCAGAGCCAGTAAACGGGCAGGGGTTAAGGGGGCAGCACCCCTGAAAGGTAAACGATTTATTTTTTTCCAATATAGACTGATATCACTTTTTCGACCCTGACCGGACTATATGTACTAGACAGTATTTTTCCAAAACTGATCAGATTTCTCCCAAAACTGATTGTCAATCTGTCATATAATTAATTTTGGATCCACCGCCACTGAATGGTAATTTTTCAAACTTTAGAATATCCCGAAAACTGACCCTGAACCCCAAAAAAATGACCTAAAAACCCCAAAAACCGAATCGAAGGGCGAAAAGGCCCGGAGCCCGAGGCAGCTCGCGAACGTCCGCGAGCCGTACGCGCGCTTCTGCTAGAAAGTCTGGCGGACGCCACGAGACGTACCGACGAATGCGCCAGACAGCTGGCGAACGCCGCGCATCGTTTGGTGGGTCCGCGCCTGACACGCGTCGTACTGACGCGTGTAAGTTCGACGCTGACATGTCAGTCCTATACTGACACGTCCGCCAGAGGCTCTGGCAGACGCGCGTGGTCGTCACTCGCGTCCGCGAGCCCGTCTCGCAGACGTCCTCTTTTTTCACCAAATTACCCTTTTTCCACTTTTTAGGCACTTTTTGGTCTTTTTCACCCCCATCTGCTCCTATAAATTCCCCCTCCATTCCTTTTCAAAACACACCTTGGGCATTTTATGATTGCTATCCACTTGTTCTTTTCTCTCTCTTTCTCTAATTAATTTTCTCACTCATTTTGAGTAATTTCAATTAGTTAATTAATTAAAAATTAATTTTAATTAATTAATTAATTTTTCAATTAGTCTTCACTCATTTTGAGTAATCTCAATTAATTAATTAATTAAAAATTAATTTTAATTAATTAATGAATTTTTCAATTAGTTTTCACTCAATTTGGTTAATTAATCCTTTTAATTAATCACTTTAATTAATTAAAAATTGGGTAATTAAGCCACCAAATCATTTAAATTAATTTTCTCCGAGATTAATTTAAATTTATCATCCAAAATCGATAAAATAGAATTTCGATCTGGAAAAACACTCCGCCCACTCAAGATCCCCCAAAGAGAAGGTACATCATCTTCTCTCACCGACCCCAAAATCACCCCAAATCAAATCAAATCAATCTGATCAATCCCTAAACCCCTCCACCTCACAGTGGAACAAACTACGTGAGTTTTGATCCCTATTCAGTGGGGTACATAGGCACACTTGGAATCTAAATCCAAATCCCAATCAATCTCCTTCCCCTTTTATTTTTCATGTAAAATGTCAATTTATACTTTTCTTGTAAATTTCAATTAAAACAATTATTAGTTAATTTAATTATTTTGGAGTAAAGGAGTGATATTGTGATTTCCTTAGTACCCATAAGGGCTAGAGGAAATACTCTCATTTGCTTGTGGATGTTTAAATACTCGCTCTTCATTTTTCCCATATATCTCATAATTATGCCATACTCATGCATTATAAAATCGTCATTAATACTTGTCATTCATGAAATAAATTTTCAAAGTCAAATTAAACTTAAAAGCCAAATCGAGATTATTTAAAACTAAAAGTCTAGTCCCCGATCTCAACCTGGTTCGAGGACTAGTAACTTTATCTTTGGGTAAATTAATCAAAGATTAATAAATTAAAATCAAATTGGATTTTTCCTTAATTTTTTCATTTAAATAAATTAGGGTGGCGACTCCCAAAACTCTTTCAAAAAATCAAATTAATTTTTCGAGGCGATAGCCGCTTTCAATCGTGAGTACTGAAACTCGTACATAACCTCCCTTAACAATCACTTAGCCCTTCCTTAAGGCTTTAATTTTCCCGAGCGAAGGGAGGGGCATTCGAGCTAGGCCTCACAAAAGTCTATCTCTGGATTTGTTTTCACATTTAATAGAGGTGCAATATGCTGGAAGAGTTCGAAGCAATCAACTACTACAAATTCCACTATAGAAGCTGAGTATATTGCTGCATCTGATGCTAGAAAAGAAGCTGTTTGGATTCAAAAGTTTGCAACAGAACTTGGAGTGGTTCGTTCCATTGAGTTGGTAGTTCCTATCTACTGCGACAATAATTGAGCTATAGCTCAAGTAAAGGAACCCAGGTCTCACCAGAAATCCCAACACATGGAAAGGCGCTATCATATTATCAGAGAGATAATTAGAAAAGGCGATATAGCCATGCCAAAAATAACATCAACTGATAATACAGCATATCCACTTACTAAAGCAATGAGTCAACAATAGCTAGATTTTCATCTTGAGAAGATGGGACTTAGATATTGCACTGATTAGCTCTAGTGTAAGTGGGAGATTGTTAGAGTATATGCCCTAAAGCTGTATATATATGTTATGTAAATGTAAAACAACATCTTAATAAATGGAAATAAATATATGTTTCTTTATATGAAAAATGTTCCATTGCATTAAAAATATATTTGTAGTTCGTGAATATTTTGTAAGAGGATTCTCAAGTGTTAAGAATATGGATGTGTGAGGCCTCGCCCGAACGCCCCTCCCCTCGCTCGTGGGGAAAATGCCTTAAGGAAAGGCGAGAGCGATTTTTAAGGGAGGTTAAGGAACGAGTTTCGGTGCTCACAATTGGAAGCGGCTATCGCCTCAGAAAATTGATTTGATTTTGAAAATGATTCGGGAGTCGCCACCCTAATTTATTTTAAATGAAAAAATTAAGGAAAAACCCAATTTTGACTCTAATTTTATTAATCTTTTGATTAATTTACCCAAGGATAAGATCACTAATCTTCGAACCAAGTTTGGGCTCGGGGACTAGGTTTTTGGTTTTGAATAATCTCGATTTGGCATTTAGAATTAATTTGACTTTTTTTGAAAAAGGATTTCATGGATGACGGTTATTGATGATAATAATGCATGAGCATGGCATAATTTATGAGACAGGAAAGTTAAAGAGCAAGTATTTAAAGTGGTATTTAAACATCCACAAGTAAAGGAGAGTATTTCCTCTAACCCTTATGGGTATTAGGGAAATCACAAAATCGCTCCTTTACTCCAAAAATAATTAACTAATTGCATTAATTAAGAATTTACATGGAAAAGTATAAATTTGACAATTACATGGAAAATAAAAGGGGGAGGGGATTGGTTGGGATTTAGATTTGAGACTTGGATTCAGATTCCAAGCATGCCTACGTACCCCACTGAATGGGGATCAAAACCCACGTAGTTCATTCCACTAATGAGGTGGAGGGATTTAGGGATTGGTCAGATTGATTTGATTTGATTTGGGGTGATTTTGGAGTTGGTGAAAGAAGATGATGTATCTTCTCTTGGGAGAATTTTTGAGTGGGCGGAGTGATTTTCCGAACCGAAATACTGTTTTATCGGTTTTGATTTTGAAAAACAAGAGATTTGATGACTCAAACTTTAATTAATTAAAAAGATTAATTAATTAAAAAGATTAATTAACCATTTGAATGAAAACTTTAATTTAAAAAAATGATTAATTAATTAATTAAAATTGATTTTTAATTAATTAACTAATTGAGAGTTGGTGGAAGATTAAAAAAATGATTAATTAATTAATTAAAATTAATTTTTAATTAATTAATTAATTGAAAATTGGTGGAAATTTTAAAAAATGATTAATTAGTTAATTAAAATTAATTTTTAATTAACTAATTAATTAATTAGAAAGAGAAAACTAATTAGAGAGAGAGAGAAATCAATTTGGAAGTTCACAAAATAATTTTGGTGTGTTTTGAAATGAAGGAAAGGGGGGGTATTTATAGGAAAAGTTGGGGTGGAAAAAAGATCAAAAGGGTACAAAAAAGTAGAAAAAAAGGGGGGCAAATTCAGAATTTCGTGAAAAAGGGGCGGAGCCACGCAGAGAGGCGGCGGAGCCGCGCACGCTCTACGCGGCTCCGCAGGGCCTCTGCGCGAAAGCCGCTGGCAGGCCCTGCGGCTCCACGCGGAAGCCACACGGAGGCTCTGCGGCTCCGCAGAGCCGCCTGGAGGAAGCCGTGCGGCTCCGCGCAGAGGGCTGCGAAAGCCGCACACCTTTGCACGGCTCAGCCAGGCTGTAGGCCTTGGCGCGCATTTCGAGTCAATTTTCGAAGGTTCTGGGTCAGTTTTCGGAGAATTCTGAGGTCTGAAAAATTACCGGTCAGTGTCGTTGGATCCGAAATTAATTATCGGACATTTTGGCAGTCAGTTTAGAGGAAATTGAGTCATTTTCTGGAAAAGGTTGTCTGGTACAGAAAGTCTGGTCGGGGTCAGAAAAGTGATATCGGTTTGTGTTGGAGAGAAATAAATCGTTTACCTTTCGGGGCGCTGCCCCCTTGACCCCTGCCCGCTAACCGGCTAGCGGGACCGCCGTACCGGCTCTGCGTAGCGCACGAAAATTAGCAGGTATCAAGTTGCAGCATCTTAAGGGTGCAAATTTGAGGGTTCACAGGATGATAGATCGCTCTCAAACAAATACTTTAAATGTTCATGGTCATAGGAATAATGACCGAGCCTCATTAATTTCGAAAGACTGTCACCTCTATTTGTATTCTATAATCAGTATATGATACTTATGATTATAGAGGCAATGAGCATTATGCTGCTTGACAAATCTTGTTGATACAAACATGTGGATATTAATATGATGAATAGTTAAACTGTGACGTTAGATGATGATAGTATGGAGTTTTATTGTTAGTCAATAAATCATCGTCTATGTTATAATTGTACATATATTCCTTTGACTTGAGGGATACTATATCTCATTCATTGGTGGTTTGGATTTATTACTGCTTACATACTGATGCTAATCATGTAAAGGTATCTGGCATGTGATGGTTCTAGCTAGTTATGTATGGAGGTAAGTGATCGCCAAAAGAGAATTCATTAACTTAAATAAATGAGGAAGAAGTCCTATGTTATCTGATTATTCTTGATAATCAAATTCTTGGACGAGGTAGTTAAGATTCACTAGAAAGAGTTTCTAGTAAAAATTAATTTATCAAGAATTAGAATCGAGATATAGACATATGATCAAAGTATATTAGGGTTTGACAAATCCATGACTCTAGCTAAGATTGGGATTTCCTAATGAAGGAATTTTAGTGTATGTTAATTATGATCAATGGTCCATGAAATGGTTAAGTAATCAAACACTTACATTCATTCTAATTAGGTAGTCATGATATGATTTGCTAGACGTCACTCATGACTTATGAGACTAAGGATGAAATAGGAATTTCATATTAGTAGAGAAAAATATTTTCTCAATCCCATTGCTAATTAGACATGAACCTAGAAAGTCACACACCCAAAAGTCTTCACCTTTCAAGTGTAAAAGATTTACCATAATAATTAATTAAATTATTTAATTAATTGATTAATGGTAAAAGGATTAAACTTGTAATTAAATTTGCAAAGACCCTAGCATGTCCTGAAGTTTAAATCCATAAATATTTCTTTATCAATTAAATCCTAATTAATATATGATATAAAGGAGAATGATTAAATTGATTAAGTCTATGGATAACTAAAAAGGAATTGATTTTTAGCTTAGTAAATAACTCTAAATAGCTAAAGCCCATATATGATATGGAGAAAGTAAATTTAGGAGTTAAAAGATATTCACTAACCCTGAAGCCCATATGATGGATTTAGGGGTTAGATATTCTCAATAACCCTAAAGCTCATATGATGTTTAAGGGTTAAAGATTTTCAACAACCCTAAAGCCCATGAATTGAGTTTAAGGGTTAGAAATCTTTAACTAACCCTAAAGCACATGAGATGAGTTTTAGGGGTTAGAGAAATTTAATAACCCTAAATCCCATGAGATGAGTTTTAGGGGGTTAGAGAAATTCAATAACCTAAAACCCATGAGATGAGTTTAGGGGTTAGAGATTTTCTACCAAGTTTAAAATAGTAATTTCCACTTTAAGGCTTAAATGAAATATTCATTAACCCTAAAGGGTAAAATGGACATTTCATTTTTCCTTATGGTCAACAATAGCAATTTAAATATTATATTGGTTCCCTAATAGCCAACAATTTTGGCTATAAAAGGATGATGATTAAATTGCTAGGGTTAATAGTTATCATCTTCTTCTTCAAAAACAAGCTTATAGAGTAAGTCTTGAGAGAAAAAGGAAAAGAAGAAGAGTTCTTTGAATTTCTTGATCTTCATTTCTTATTCTTTGTTCTTTGTGAAAGAATAAAAGTTTCTTGAAAAGAAAAGTTACATCCATAGCAACAAAAGGAAATCTAATCACCAAAGGTTTGTCAAGGAAGATCTTGATTTCATTTGGACAACCAAAAGAGGAAATCAAGAACATCCAAGGAAACCAAAAGGTAGCTTGAAGGTAGAGCTTGGTTTGGATAACTAGAGGCTCAACACTTGGGGAGCTTTGAGAAAAGGAAAATATTCAAAGTTCTAAAGCTTCAAAAGGTAATATGATTACCACTTGCTTCTTTCTTTTTCTCATATGTGTTTTACATAGTAATTAATATGATTGCTTGAATGTTTATTGGACCTAATATAGGTGAAGTAAAATTTTAAATTGTTTAAAATTTCACCCACCAACTTTCTTCCGTTTTATTTGCACCCAATATTCCTTCATGGTCATCACTCAGAAATACATTAGGCAAGATGACTCGTATGCCATAAGTCGGTTTGCTAAGAGGAGAAAAGTTGAGGGCACTTCAAAAGAAGAAAGTAAACCAAAGAAGGGAGGAGAGGGAAAAGGAGTAAGAGGGGGAACGAAGATGAGGTGGCTGAAGACGTGCACCTCTGACCCTCGACCTCACTAAATTGATCCCTTTGAACTCGAGCCCGGCAAAAGTCTTTGCGACATTCATAGATTAGAATATTTGGGCACACCCCAGACCTATTCTTGCCCCACTAGAGAAAAAAAACAAAGACAAATTATGGCTCTTTCATAACACCCATAGTTATAACACTAATGACTATAGACAGCTGATGGAAGAGATAGAAAGGCAAATCAGTCAGGGATATTTGGGTAAGTTTGTCAAGAAAGCTGATGGAAATCGAGCTGCATCAAGTAGAGATAAGAGGAAGCAAATAGCGAATAACAGTTTAGCTGGGGTGATCTATTGCCTCACTGGGGGCCTAGATGAGAAGCCAATAAACAGGAATAAGGATAAAAGCCTATCCAAGAAGAATGAAGAATCTGAGTTCATTTTCTGCAGTGGGTTTAAGGTTATGGCGAACAGAGAAGATGGGAGTTAGCTTAGATCCCCCCATACAGACCCACTGGTCATCCAAGCTATAGTGGCAAACTTTATAGCAAAGAAAATCCTAGTAGACGACGGAAGCTCAGTCAACTTACCGACAGCCGAAGCTTATGTCAATATGGGATTAAAAGAGACTGAGCTAGAATATGTAGGAAAATCTAGTTCGCACCGTGGATGGCTCTGAAGTCCCAGAGGCGGGAGTGGCAAGGTTGCCATTCACTATAGGCACTACTCCTGATTATGTCATTATTATGGCGACCTTCGTGGTAGCGAGGATACCATTGGCCTACAACATCCTGCTAGGAAGACCACTATTGTATGAGCTAGATGCCTCAACCAATATCAAACATTTACAAATATCCATCCCTAAACCATGAGGGGGAGAGATCCATATATATTGGGTACAAGAACGAGGTGAGTCTGAGCAAGAAAAGAAGAGATTGAAAAGAGACTTGACCTCGGCACATGCTGAAGAAGTTCCCTTGGTTGAAGTAACCAGTAAGATTCCTGAACAAAGAACAAAGCTAGTAAAGAAGCTCGAGAAGTTTATAATGAAAGAGGAAGAGCCAGAAAAATTCTTGTTAATTAATTCCTACCTGAAGGAAGAGTAGAAGGTGGAAGCTCGCCAATTTTTAAAGAGCCACTCATCCAGCTTCGCATAGTCTTCGACTGAGATGAAAGGGGTAAGCTTAGATAATGTTAAGAGAAATTTGCAAATGCACGGAGTTCACAAGTAATACAGAATGAGTAGAGTATTGTTCCCACAAGGATTAATGGTCTATCCACCTATCTATTCTCTCTCTTTTGTTTAAGGCTTCAATTTAATGGTTTGATTTTAATTAAAACTAAGTAAATTAATTCTAATACTTTGAATAATCTAGAGCACAAGATTTAATTAAAAGAATTAATAATAATAATAAAGTTGTTAGGGATTAACACTTATTCACACTCAATCAACCAATTACCTATAAGTTCTAAGTCATGATATAATCTAAGCTATCCAATAACATTGATTAAACTCTCTCAAATATTTAACCAACTAAACCAAAATTCAAGCAATCACAAAACAATTCAATTATTCTCATCTAATCAAATAATTTATAATTAACCAAATATGGCTTTAAGCAAACCCTAAGCATATCTAATTACCAATTATAATCTCTTATCAATTGGCAATTAAACAAGTATTTGGAGATAAATTGCATTACCATCTCTCAATGCATAATATAACTAAGTTCATAATTTTGGTGATAAAAAAAAACTAAGCATGAAAAATAACAAATACTACATATCATAAAACTTAATTTTATAGGTAATTTCAATGAAATTGTATTTCAAAGCATTAATCTCTAACTATAGAGTTTAGTTAGATATAATTAAAGCAATCACAGAGTACCAAGAAGAAGAAATCATAATACAAGAAAGGAGAATAAGAAAGAAAATCTCTCAATCTTCAATCTTGTGTCTCATTCAAAATCTCTCCAAAACTTCCTCAAAGTACTAGCATGTCCTCAAATTGATTTCCTCATGTCCTATTTATAAGAGTTTACCACCTTCTCTTGTTTCTTAGTTAATCAGTTTTAATTTTAGGGTTAAAATCAGAGTTGGACTCATCAGCGCATCATGCTCGCTTCAAGCGTCACGCGTGCAACATAATTCAGCTTTTAAAGTATTACTCCCTCCTCGGCTGTTGTGGGCTCTACACTTTGAAATTCAACTTCCACTTTTTCTTTGTCTTTCTAGTCAAGTTAAAACCTACAAAAAATCTTTAAAACCTTCCTCAAATCACAAATATAAAATAATGCAATGTAATGAACCTAATATGAATCTACATGCATGAAATTCCTATTCAAATTACCTAATAATATATGTTCTATTAACACAAATCAGATATCACCACCCATCAGCTAAATGTTGACCCTACCTATAAGCCAATTAAACAGAATAAAAGGTGTTTTTGCACTGAAAGGTAAGCTGTAATATAGAAAGAGGTAGACAAATTGTTGGAGGTAGGGTTCATAAGAGAAGTCCAATATCTAGAATGGTTGGCCAATGTAGTGTCAGTCAAGAAGGCTAATGGAACATATAGAATATGTGTGGACTTCACAGATCTGAACAAAGCAAGTCCCAAGGATTCATTTCCTTTGCCGATGATTGACAAGCTCGTATATTCTACAGCCGAGTATGGATACATGTCTTCCTTAGATGTAAAGCAGGGATACTACCAAATAAGAATGCACCCATAAGATGAAGAGAAGACCTCGTTCTTAATTGAGAAAGGTATCTACTATTATGTGTCAATGACCTTTTGGGTTGAAGAATGTTGGAGCTACCTACCAGTGCCTCGTCAATAAAATGTTCAAAGATCAGCTAGGCAGAAATTTAGAGGCATATATGGATGACATAATAGTGAATAGCAAGAGCTTCGAAGACCACCTTTAGGACTTAACTGAGGTAATGGGGGTGATGAACGAGTATGGGATGAAGTTGAATCCCGAGAAATGTGCTTTCTTCATACAAGGAGGAAAATTTCTAGGATGTATGGTTAGCGAGAAGGGGAACAAGCCAAACCTAGACAAATTCAAAACTATCCTAGACATGGCAGCTCCACAAAATATGAAGGAAGTTCAAAGGTTAACTAGGTGAATCACTGCACTAAATAGATTCATATCCAAATTTATGGAGAAAACCTCCCTTTCTTCAAGAAGCTAAGAAGGCATAAAGTTTCGAATGGGGTGGGTGACAAGTGCCAAGTTGAGTTTGATGAGTTCAAAGCCTTTATGAGTTCAGAGCAGATTTTGAGAAGACCTCTACCAAGAGAAGAAGTCCTAATTTATTTGTCTACTTCAAACCAAACTATAAGCTCGATACTAATTAGAGAAGAAAATTCAGTACAGAAGCCCATCTACTACTTTAGCAAAGTTCTTCAAGGAGCAGAGATGAATTATCTGCCTATAGAAAAACTCACCTATGCCTTGCTTCTTTCAACATGAAAGTACAAGGTATACCTTCAACTTATCAAAGGGTAGTGGTAACATATCAACCATTGCAGAGGGTCTTACACAAGCCAGATACTTCAGGAAAAATGTTATATTGGTCAGTCGAGCTCGAACAATATGGGTTATAATATAGAACCAGGTCAACCATCAAAGCCTAGGCACTTGCTGACTTTATCTTTGAATGTTCCTTTGATACTGAGCTCAAACTAATAGAAGTACAGAAGGATAGTGAAGAAGCAAAAGTGAGGGACCAACGATCAAGCTCAGAATTAAGCTGGGAAATATTTGTAGATGGGGCAAGCAGCAAAGAAGGCAGTGGTATTGGTATCACTTGAAAAGTGCTCAAGGTTTTTGTTGGAATACGTCTTGGGGCTTGAATTTGAAATTAGCAACAATATCGTTGAGTACGAGGTAATAGTTCAAAGGTTACTGTTTATAGATTGCTTGTGTTTGGAAATGCTAAAAGTATATAGTGACTCACAATTGGTAGTGGGGCAGATAGAAGGAGAGTTCGAGGCCAAAGAAACTAATATGGCCAAATACTTACAGAAGATGAGGGTTATCGTTCAGAATATGAAAGACAAAGGATGTTGACCTTAGTGGTGTAATCCAACTAAGTCAATCTCAATTTTGATCTTGGCAATCAAGTTGAATTGATCTAACATTTCAACTTAGTATATTTTTCAGATAAAATGACCTATTAGTGCTTGAGAATGAAGAACTTAGAAAATTCTCTAAGTAATCTGCCTGACCTGTAAATTGCGTCCGCAACAAATGAATAGCGCCTGCAACATATAAGTCATGCCCACAACTGACCTTTCGCATCCGCTACCTAGCCATGAGCCAAAATAAACAATTCATCCAATAGCATTCGCGGTCATCATCGCGACCGCGACTAAGAGTACGATATGCATATTGCGACCGTGATATGTGTGTTGCGACCGCAATATTCGTAAGGCAGAAATAAAGTGCAACAGTAACATCAGCAGCGAACGGGATTATGCCACATGGCAGTAACCGTTGGAACCATTTGAAGATCGCGACCGCAATATGAGTATAGCGACCGCAATTTAACCATAGCGAGCGCAATATTGCTATTGCGAACGCGATTGTGCCCTGACCAGCATTAAATGCAAGATTTGTTACTATAGCAAGCAAATTTGGTTATGATTTCTTTGTAACAACACTTTTGATGGGTGATCACTATAAATACCCCATCAAAATGAGTTAAAGACACAAATTAACGATCCAACAACTAAACTCTTGCAAATTTATTTCTCAAAGCTTTTAATTTTCTTTAAACACTTTGTGTGTTTGTTGTAAGAGCATTCATTTCTCAAAGAGGGTTTAGTGTTAGCCATTAAACACTTATTAGGTTGGGAGAGTGATCCTTGTAAAACTCTTATTGGGTTTGAGTGTTAGCCTAAGTGAAAACACTTGTGAGGTTTTTAGTGTGAGCCTTGAAAACACTTGTAAAGTTTGGTATGAGCTTGAAAACACTAAGTTAGGAGTGAACTTGTCAAAACTCCATAGATAGTAAAATACCCAATTGTTGATTGGGGAGTGGATGTAGGATTGGTTATAATCCGAACCACTATAAATCTTCGTGTTCCTTCTTTTATTTCCTTCTTACTCAATTAATTTTTTAATTCCCCACCAATTCAACCCCCCTTCTTGGTCCTATATTGGGCAACAAACAAGATATGATATGCAAGTATCCTCAATTGTTCTTTATATAGCTTGTCTTTAAATCATGTATAGGCTATGTATATGTAAATTCGAGGACGAATTTTCTATAAGAAGGGGAGAATGTAATAACCCGAATGTTCATGTATAAACTTCTATTCGATCATATGAATGAATTATAAGTATTATTACATGCATATGGATGAATTATATTGAATAGAGTGGAAAAATTGGACTTAGAAGTTTGAAATACATATAGAAGGGCTGCAGAGTGTTAGTCGCAACC
>CATKHJ010338594.1:0-27867 GCA_949750685.1 Vernicia montana | reverse complement strand
AGTTTAAAAAATATTTATACAAAAATAAAAATTAATACGTAGGTGCATAGATATTAATTTCTTATTTTTAACATAACTTGACAAAAATGCTAAATTATGAATGGAGGGTTTTATATGTACCATTTTGAAAATATTAAGGGTTTAATGAGACAAAAAAAATATTAAGGACTCAGTTGAGTATCAACTCAAATGATAGAGTTTTCTATGTATCATTTTGAAAAGATTAAAAATCTAATGAGATAAAAAAAAAATTAAAAACTCACTTGAGTACCAATCCAAAAAAAGATTTATTTGCACCTTTGGAGTAAGAACTAATAAGGGCATTGAAGACACATTCTGGTTATAAGGAACTTATAGAAAATATATATTGAAGTTATTCTTATATAATATTCTCTTAATTTTAAGGCTCTGGACACCTTATTATTTCTTTGGGAAAAGTAAAAAAAAAAAAAAAAATTATTCTATGATTTGACTTTTTTTTTCCTAAAATGATCTTGTGATTTTTTTAACACTTAAGTATCCTATGATTTGTTGTATTAGATTTTTTTTTTTTTTAGGAATTCTATTAAATATTTAAGTACCGCTAATACCATTACTTTTTGCTAATCTAACATACAGTATAAATTAAGAATTTTTTTTTTTTTATGAAATTTCACCAGATATTATAGGACTCACTTTTGAATTAATTTAATTTTAATTCATTATAAAATTTTAAAAATATTTTTAAAAGAAAAAGGAAAAAATTTAAAAAAATTATAACTCTCAAATTTCACTTATATACAAAAATTTTATACATATTAGAAAACCAAACAAATACATAAATTTCACTAAAACTTAAATTTAATAGTTATGTTTCTCAATTACTCATAAACTTTCAACTTTAATCTCATGAATAATAATAGTGGCATATAGCCATTAAATTAAAAATTTTGTGAAATTTATGAATTTGCTTAATTTCTTAAGACCTGCAAAAAAAATTATATGAGTGAAATTTGATGTTTATAATTTTTTTTTTATTTTTCTAATTTTATTTTCCTTTTTTGTATTAAAAATATTTTTGAATTTTTATATTAAATTAAAATTAAATTTTAATTTAAAAGTGAATCTTACAGTGCTTAATAGAATTTCATACCAAAAGAAAATATTTTCTTAATTTATATTATATGTCAAATAATCAAATATTAACAATATTAATAAATTTAATATTTAAGTATCTAATAGGATATATGTTTTTTTTTTCTTTTTTTTTTTTTGCCAATGTAGGATATATGTAATAGGATATATGTAAGTGTCAAAAAAAAAAAAAAAACAATTTACAGGCCTTCTTCTAAAAAAACATGAAACCACGTGTTTTTTTTTTTTTCCTTGAACTTTCCCCGTATATTAGATTGTAGGTGTGTGTGTTTAATTATTTAATAGTTTTGAAATTGAAAAAATTTTCCATTTGAATTATAAAAAGAAAATAAGAAAGCAATAACACCCTAGTTTCCTTAATTTTTAATGTGGAAGAAAAAAGAAAAGAAAAGAGAAAAACATATACCGTAGAATCTCTATATAAAAATACCCTCTATAAGAATAATTTTTATATTATTATAAAAAATTTTGGTATCAACTTGAGCCAGTTGTAAATAAGAATAATTTTTAAATTGTAATAAGTTATAATGTTTTTAAGTCACGTACTAAGAAAGTATACCTCTATATAATAATAATTATATATATATATATGACAAGGCTATAATATATTATATATTTTTTATTTTAATATAATTTAATATAATTAATTATTAAAATATATAAAATTGATAAAAAGATAAAATCAAATAAAAAATTTGCATCTACCTAAAAGACTTTTACATTTACCTATGTAAATTGGAAATAGACAAATTTCATCTTAAAAATTTATTTTTTACTCTTTAATTTTTTTCCATTGAAAATTTCATTCATTATAGAGTAGGCCTAACTTACAATCTCAAACCAATTTCAAGTGATACCTTTTTCACTAAATCTTTTAATTAGAAAAGGTATCACTACTTAATTGGAAAAGGTTTTAAAAAATTTGTATTATACCTCTATTAAATTATAACATCTCAATAAAAATACAATTAATAAGATTACAAGAGTATTTCTATATAGAGATTCTACTTTCTATATAGAGATTCTACTTTACTACTAAAAGTAACTAAGATATACTAACATTCAAATAGAAAATATTTGTCTCCAACTAATTACCAATGTTGTTAAAACCAAACCGAAAGTTAAACTGATTTTTTTGTTGGTTCGCAGTTTGACCGGTCTGACTGGTCGATCCGACCGATTCGATTTAATTCCTGCCATTTTCTCTTTTTTTTTTTTTAATTTTATTAAGTTCAAAACGACGTCGTTTTGTAAATTTCGGTCTGACCGGTTTTCTTATTTTTTCATGTTCGATCTGATTTTTTTCGGTTCAATAGTTTTTCGTAACTTAAAAACTAGACCAGTGATCGGTTTTTAGTTTAACCGATCTAACCGGTCAGTCCGATCCAATTTTAACAACACTGCTAATTACATAAAAGGATGAAATTGTGGGAATTTTTTTGTGAAACATGAACTCCACAAGAAATGGAATTCAAAAATATATTTGTTGATTTGGCAAAATATATATATATATATATATATATATATATATATATATATATATATATATATATTTGTTGATGGGATACTGACTATGCTTTTGGTAGCAAAATTACAATTGCTCATTGCAACAAAATGGTGGGAAAATTATTCTAATTGCTTCTTGATCAATATAGAGCTTAAGTGACACCTTAGAAAAGTAAACAAAAACTAGCATACAACTATATTCTTAGGATAATTAGTTTTAAATATGAAACTAAGGAAAAATATAATTTGGAAAAAAATTCTATATTATTGATAAACTTTAGTAATAATTTTAGTGATCACTATTAGAAATTTGAATTGAATTGAATTAAGAAAGGATAGAGTGTAAGTTTTATTAAACTTAACTCCAATCATAATCAAAATGACTAAAACTAATCACTTAAATGGTTGGCACTTATCATTTATATACTCTTTGATTATTTTGTAATTTTTAGACGTGGGATATCTGACAATCAAATATAAGAATCATAATAGAAAAAAATAAAAAAATAAAAAACCTCATATTCCTTGCCAGAATTTGACTAACATATTAATTAGTTGGTAAATAGTAATTAATATAGAATTTGTATATATGTATAGACAGGGCAATCACAGTATGTCGGTTGTTTCACCAAATGGGTTACTTATGGGAAAATTTTTAAAATTTTTAACCAATTTATTTAGTGTTAATAATATAGTTTAAATTTCCTTTGTTAGGTAGCTTTTCCCTTTTCTTCTACAAAGGGGAAAAATAATTTATAGACAGTGGTACAAATCACAGGTACACATGTAGATACCTAAGAAATTCTTATTCTTCTCTATAAAATTAATACATTATTAATATATTAATACATAATAATAATGATAAATCACCATCAAGGCAAGATTGAAAATTGGGCATCTTTGTCATAGGAGAAATTCAAGGGACTTTCTGTCTTTTTCTTGAGATGTTAACAGGCTTCCACTCAAACTAGTTGGGATAATTGCTTGGACAAGTGTACATTTCTCATTAATTTCCTTAGCATTGTTTCCACTTGAATTATTAAATAGACTAGCTAATATAATGTTAAACTCATTCATTAGCCTATAATTAAGTGATATTAAAATTATTTTTTTAAAAAAATTAAAATCTTGAATTCGAGTAAATATATTTAAAAATTTTAGTTTAAGAGTTGTTTAGTTGTTAAGTAATTATCTGAAAAAACTTCTTAAAAATTTAAATTTATATAGAACTATCTTATCATTTTTTTTTTTTAACGTTATTATATTTTTATAAATTATAATTAAAATTTTATACGGATTAATATATATATAATGATTTCTTTTATTAATTTTGAAATGACCCAAATACACCGGCGGACATAAGGGGCTTGGCGGCCAGTGGGCTCCATAAATATTTTAAATATTACACCTATAATTTTAAATTTTTTTGTATTTGCACGCTTTTTTTTTTTTATTTTTATACTTTTAATTTTTTACTTTTGTCCTTTTAACTCTAAAAAATTTTATAAGTAATCTTCTAATTTCATATATATTTTTTTTAATTTTATAACTATATTTTTAATTTTTTATATTTGTCCTCCAAAATTTTTAATTTTTTAATTTGTCCTCTAAAATTTTTATTTTTTTCATATTTTTTCCTAACTTTTTATTTTTACCCCTATAGCTTTAAAAAATTTTATAGTTATTTATAACCTTATAAAAAAATTGATGTTGTAAATTCCCACCCCACCCACCTAAAATCATGAGTTTGCTACTGCTAATATATTTTTTTATATTACTATTTAAAATTATCAAAAGGTAATATTTAAATTTAAAAAAAAATAATTCATATATGTTAATATATTTTATGAAAACACAAATTAATTAAATAAAATATATATATATATATATATATATATATATATATATATATATATATATATATATATATATGATCAAAACTAGTGCAAAACGCTGCAACTAGTTATAATAAAGCCAAATTTCCTAAATGAATTTAAATGAAATAATTAACCTAAAATTGATTTAATTGTCATAAAAATATAAATCCTTGTTAATTTTAATAAACCTAATTTATCTTATTTTGAATTTAAATTCATATATTATTAATTAAATATTATATAATTTAAATAATTATTAACATTGTGAGTCATTCAAATTGAGCAGTACTATAATATTAAAATGTATTTGACTTGTTATTCAAACTCCTTAAGTTGGAGTTTAATTCAAACATTTTATAAGTTTAGTATGATAATTAACTCATATCATAAGAGCTGTGACTCATCCAAATACCCACCAATTACTTACCCATGAATATAAATTAACTAGATGTGAATCCATGCATGTATGGGAGAAATATCATGCAAAGAAAACAAAAAATATTTCATTAGAAACAAAATGATAAATAATATAATATCTTATTTAAAAATATAAACTAAAAAAGCTTGTGATTTTGAAGAAAAAAAAATTGATTGATTGATTGATTAAAAAATAATAATAAATAAATGAATAAAATATGGGATAATGAGAGGCATAATAGATAAAATGAAATTTTTAATTTGCTTAATTTTTTAAAATTTTAAATTTACTCTAAATAATTTCATAGTAAAAATCAGTTATTGGACTATTGGTTTATCAATTTAGATTTAATTAAAAATAGATGGTATCAGAAAGTGTATGATATCATTTGATGATATATGCAAATTATAAAACCTATACGTGTATTTATCATATAATATTAAATAAACATTATATTACTATATATTTAATAATAAAATATTAAACTAATTGATTGAAATATCTAATATAGTATTTTTTTTCAGGCAAAAGAAAAGAAAAAAAAAAACTATTTTTCATTTTTCAAATAATAAATATACAAATTATTAAAAGCTCCTAGCCTCCTCCAGTCTAATTAATAAGGAATCTTTCGACAAGTGATATCCCAACAACTTACAAGCTAGCAAATTAATCGTAAAAAGTTGTACAGTAAAAAGATTTCGAGTTTGAATGATAATCTAATTTATTATTTAATTTAATATTTTTAATAATTATTAATTTTAAAATAATATTATAAAATAATTTTAATTTAAAATTTTTAATTAAGTTAAAAATTAAATATTTAACTTAAAATTTATACTGAACACGTACAGTTATTGAGTTTCTAAATTTTTTTATTAAAGTGATTTTTATACTCTTAGTATATTCTTAAATACTCATTTAAAGTTTAATAATGTTTATTTTTTAAAATTTTATGAGAAATATTATCTTAATATGATTGTTGCTTCTAAATTTTTTTATTTATAATTTTTATTTTATTTAATTTTAAAACTGTATTTAATTATTAAAACTTAAATATCAATATTACAAAGTTAATTATATCTAATAAAAAAGTTTAATAATTTTCAGTAGTAACAGTTATCAAACAGATTAATTATATTCGGCAATTAAAAATTTCAGTATTTATTATATTAATCACTTAAAATTTAATACTTAATTTTTAGTTTTACCAAAAATCACCTTATAATAAAAAATAAAAAAAAAATGAAGGATTATTTGGTTTAATAGTGTGCCAATGAAGCCTCACCCCAATTATTAAATAATAATTGTATAATTATCATTTAATTATTTAATAATTATTTAATTTTATTAATATAAATATTTTTTTATTATAAATAATAATTATATAATTTTATAATAATAAATAATTTTATAATTTGATGATATTAAATATAATTATTATATAAATATTATTTACTTTTATTAATTTGAATTTTTTATTTTTAAATAATAAAAATAAAATTATATTTATTATATATATATAAGGGCATTTTAATCATTTTTTCATAAATTTAACAAAACAAATATAAAAATTTGACGGAAAAACTAAATAGTCTGACGGAACTAAAATTGAAAGATTAATTAATTAATTTTTTAAAAATAATGATGGATTAGTTAATTAAATAAAATCTCAGAAACTAAATAGTAATTTATCTAAAAAAAAATTTAGTTTGACAATTGTAATTGCTAATTATTAGTGATTGACATCTCTTTTTATTTTTTTTTTAGGCAGAATCTTAATAAAAGGCAAAAAAAATTGGCAAAAAAAACTAAAATAAAATGAAAGGCAATAACCAATCAATTGTTACAATTAGTGTTTATAGAATAATGATTCGAGAGCTAAATTCTAACAACTACTGGTTAAAATTTTTAATTTTTAATATTTCAATTATAATGTTAATCACTAAATATTCAATTTTAAAAGGATTAATTATAACAAAAAAAAATCATAAACTTTTACGAAAATTACACATTTAGCACGATTTTTTTTTTTTTTGCAATTCAGATTACGAACATTGAAATTTTTACAAATTAAATTACTTGAACAGAATCCGGCTATTGTTTGATGGCCGAGGCTGACATGTCATTAATTTAATAATATATTATCCATGTCAGCAAATCCAGCAATGCCACATCAGCAAAAAAAAAATAAATTTGATATTGATTTTGAAATCATAAATTAATTAATGAATTTCATACATTTATCATAAAAACTTGTGATTTTATTTTAATTAGGATTAAATTTTAGCTTTAAGTAAATTAATGTATTTGATATTGATTTTGAAATAAATAAATTTTTCTTTGGTTTGTAGGAAAGTGCTTTTTTTTTTCATTATTAATGTGGCATTACTGGATTTACTGACGTGGATAATATATTATTAAATTAATACCACATCATCTCCAGCCATCAGAAAATAACTATAATCTGTTCAAGTGATCTAATTTGCAAAAAAATCAATGTTCGTGACCTGAATTGCCAAAAAAAAAAAATTCGTGCTAAATATGTAATTTTTGTGAAAATTTATGATTTTTTTTTGTAATTAACCCATTTAAAAATGTTATTTCAAATATATTAAACTAGCAGTTCAACCTAATACTAGGTTACACATCACAACAACTTCACAATCTAAAGCACTTAACTTCACAATTTGTTTGGAAAAAAAAAAAAAAACCTTCACAATTTAATATTAGACTATTACATTAATATTTGATTAATTGAACTATTAAATTAATATATGATTGATTTCTCTGGCAATATATATATATATGTGTGTGTGTGTGTGTGATTGATTTGAAATTATTTAAATCAAATTATCAGATGATGTGGCAAAAATTTTAAAATTAATATATAAAAAATATATAATATGATTATATTATAAAGGTAGATAAATGAAAGATATCTAAAAGAATATGAATGTCATTTACTTAAAAACAAAATCTAGTGCCTCCTACATTTTGATAAATTGGAGTTGTTGACACTTGACAATGCTATATTTTCTAAGATTACCCAAAATACTGTCACCCTTTTGGAAATGGATTATTGGACCCACCAAGATACTATCTTCTCCACAATAAAAACATCAAATTAAATTCAAAACCTCACCCTCTTTAATGTATATTTTTCAAAAAAAAAAAAAATTGGTTCTTCCTACATATCACTAGGTTTACCGGTAAACCTGCCCTTTTAAACTCTTAGATTATTAATTTTAAATTTTAACCATTGAAAAAAATTAAAGGTCACCTATTATGCAGATAATTAAAAGTTATTATTTTAACTTGTTATCTGTTATGATATTTATTATATATGTTATGATATTTATTAACAGACATATCTCACTAATGTAAATTAAATATTAATTACACATATTTAAATATCATAATAAAGTATGAACTGCTTTCCAACTTACTAGGTATAAATAAAATTCACATATTTGTAAAATCAATTATTTCAAAATTAATAATTATAATTATATTGACTTAAAATTATGTTAATAATTATATTGTATGAGCAATTATAATTATTTTATCAATCTATTTTTAAAAATTAAAACATGAAATTTTAAAGAAAATATTAAAGTGTCTTTTTTATTTACTAAGTTAAGATCTATCCAATTATTATAATATAATTTTTCTATTATTAATTTATAAAGAATTGATAATCTATTTTTTTTATTATATACTTTTATATTTAAATAATTTTAATATAGATGAATATAATTTTCTTTTATGTTGATTCAAAATTTATTAAATATATTTAAAAAAATTTAAAATGGAGTTTTTACTATAATGTATTAAAATTGATATAATTTATTCAATTAAAACTGATAGGTAAAAAAATTTATTTGCAATTCCCAAAATAATATATTTTTTTTTATACGTGCATCAATCAATAAATAAATAACAAGTTGCAAAAAATATAAATTAAAATGCTAAAAAACTAACTATATATGTCATAAAGAAAAGGAAAAAAAAAAAAGCTCAACTATTCACTAAATCATAATTAAAAAAAATTGAGTTAAAATTTTAAATCATAATTAAATTAAATATATTACGCTTAGTATAATTTATTTAAAAATATGAGTAAGTAGCACACTTAAACATAGGTGACAATAAGTTAAAACCATTAGTCAATTTTCACATGAAATAATTGGACTTGATCTATTTAATTAAAAAATAAAAAAGTTAATGTTCCACATGATTGATGATATTAATATATAGTGAAATGCTTCAATTGGAACCTCTAAATTTTGAAGTCTAAATTATATCTAACTCATATTTATATTCAATTGTTAAATTTTGTACTTAAATTTAACTTAAAATGTTTAATTGTTAAATTTTTGAAGTATAAATTAATCTAAATTAGATTTGTATTCAATTCATACCAAATTGATCATAATTGATATCAAAATTATATATACACCTTTTCATACCTAGTTGAATATATCTAGTCCAAATTAATCATATGTGTACATGACTTTTTAACTCTCACTTTAAAAAAAAGTGCTAGTATAGTAAAATGCTTCAATGGAAATATCTAAATTAAGCATAAAATGTTAAATTGCTAACTTTTGAATTTTAAATTATATCTAACTTATATATACACCTTTAATTTATATCCAATTAATGCCAAATTGGTAATAATTTATACATAATGATGTTAGTAAATACATTAAAATTTCAAGTAATTGATATTAATAAAATCAAATTGCAATAAAATAAAAAATTCACAATAAAAATATTAAGTATCCATATATATATATGAAAAAAAATAAGATATTACTTATAGTAGTATTGGTAGACAATCACCTCTAGAAGATATTAAAGGGAAATTACAAATTAATTTTGATAATTTATAAATTTATTTGAAAAAAGTATAACAAAAAAAACAACTTTTGTCGGTTTAAGATGTGTTTGGTTTTTTATTTACTGGTGCTATTTCGCTTTGGATTTGCTGTTTCTTTTTATTTTTTCATTATTTAATCAATTTCCTTGCAAAAATTTTGCAAGTATGTAGAATTTTAGAAATAAAAATTTTTGAGTTAATTTGGTTCATATTTTTTTTTTTATTAATTTTGCAATTTTTAATTCATTATCTGATTTTTCCTTGGTTGGTTGATAAGAAAATTGAATTCTATCCAATTTTTCTATTTTATCAACATATATTACATTTTTTTATGAATTTTTTTTAAGAAAAGAAGATTATGTATTGTCAAACATAATAATTAACTCACTTGTTAGGTGATTTTATTGTTAATTAATAATAATTTGTGATAAATGATATTTTTATCTTTTTTGAAATAAATATTAAAAAAATTTAAAAAAAAATGATAATAATTCACAGCTTAATTATTGGTTGATGAGAATTTTTCTTAAAAATTATTAAACCTTGATTTTGATAATTTATAAGTTGATTTTGATAATTCATAACTTCATTTGGACGCTTCGAAATTCATTAATTAAAAGTTGATTTTTTTAAAAATAATTCATTATTTTTTTTATTTGTACAAGCCCATTAAAATTAACTTAAAAATAATGAGCCCACAATTAACCTTATTAACATATTTAGTTAGTAAGAAATGATTTGCTGATGACCTATAAAAATAGGTCATTTTTCAGGTTTATCAGTACACCGGATTTACTATAGAGTGATTTTTTTTTTTTTTTTAAAGAACCACAATATAATGACTTTTTATTTTTTTTTAAGCTTAAAGATCCCACTCTTATTTTTGTTTTCTTACTATAATTATATTATCCTTTTATTAAATAATAATAATAATAATATCAAAGATGGGTGAAGAAGTGGGTTAGAAGCAAAACCCACAATCTACTACTCAAAGGGGGAATCCAGGTGTCAATACCTCAATAATCCACATAGGCATTTGAGTTCCTTGCAAGAGATGGCATCAATGTATTGTTGTCGTTGTTGCAATAATGGCATGCAAGAGATATAATAAACATAATATAAGAGAAAGAGCCCATGGATATTGTGTTGTGTTATGTTATGTTATGTTATGTATGCATGTGTTGTAAAGAAAGAATTAAATTCCCTTTCATGTGCTTGTTTAAAATGGTTAAATTGGCTAACATCTGAAAATATTAGTAGTCAAAACAACCTTACTACAGTGAAAAAGTGGTAATGAAAGTACAAGGACAGAGACATATATTTGTAATGTAACATCTTTGATTCTTGAAAGAAAGAAAGAGAAAGAGAGAGAGAGAAGGTGAAAAATAGATGAACCCCTTTTTAGAGGGTAGAGGGAAAAATTAAATTTTTGAGTTTTTTTTTTTTTAAATTTTTTGACAATTGGGAGTGCATTGGGATTTTAATATTATAATTGGTTTTGTTTGTCTTCTGAGTCTTTTTCTTGCCAAAAACAGTGAAAACTAATGAAAGTGTAGGACTTTTCAGGTCACCTTCTTCAATCAAAGAGGACCCTCCTTTTCTTTTCTTTTGTTTTTTTTTTCTTTTTTTGTTTTTTTGTTTTTTGGGTTGTAGTTTATTAGTTTGTTTTGCCCCATCTTCCTGTTCATGGATCCCAAGGGCTCAAACTCAAAGAATCCACATGAATTACCTAACTTCTTGACCCACCCTCATCCTCCTCCTCCTCCTCAAACCCTACAAAATCAAAATCAAAACCAACAACAACAACAGCAGCAGGGAAACATGGGAGAGAACAAACCAGCTGAAATTAAAGATTTTCAGATTGTAATTGCAGACAAAGAAGATCAAAAGAAGCAGTTAGCCCCAAAAAGAAGCTCAAACAAAGATAGACACACCAAGGTTGAAGGCAGAGGAAGGAGGATAAGGATGCCAGCTCTTTGTGCAGCAAGAATCTTCCAATTGACTAGAGAATTGGGTCACAAATCTGATGGGGAAACAATACAGTGGCTGTTACAACAAGCAGAACCATCTATAATTGCTGCAACTGGGACAGGAACAATACCAGCATCAGCCTTGGCAGCTGCTGGTGTATCAGTTTCACAGCAAGGGGCCTCTCTATCAGCTGGATTGCACCAAAAGATTGATGAAATAGGTGGGTCCAGTAGTAGTAGGACCAGTTGGGCTATGGTAGGTGGCAATTTAGGGAGACCCCATCATGTGGCAACAACGGGATTATGGCCCCCAGTGGGTGGGTTTGGGTTCCAGACATCATCTACCACTGGTCCAGCAACAACAAATTTGGGGAGTGAAAGTTCTAGTTATTTGCAAAAAATTGGGTTTCCTGGGTTTGACTTGCCTGGAAATAATATGGGTCCTATGAGTTTTACCTCAATTTTGGGTGGAAGCAACCAGCAGATTCCTGGGTTGGAGCTTGGTTTGTCACAGGATGGCCATATTGGGGTTCTGAATCCACAGGCTTTGAGTCAGATTTATCAGCAGATGGGGCAGGCTAGAGTTCAGCATCAACAGCAAAATCCTGCTAAGGATGAATCTCAAGGATCAGGACAGTAATACTAGTTCAGAGTAGGCACTCTTGATGTTGAGAGAAACTGAGTGATTTTTGTAATGGTTTTTGTGTTGTATAATTGGTAAAAAAAGAATGTGAGAGAGAGAGAAAAAAACAAAACAAAAAAAAAAAGAGATACATGAGAGAATTCAATAGGGACTGGATTTGGTTTTGCCTCTTACTCTCCCCTTCATCACCCATATCTCCATATACAGGTGCTTTTGGCTCTCTATAGTTGTTGATTTTTGTTTTTTGGTATTAAATTATTGAGGTTGTAAAGATTGTAATGGCTCTTTTTGGTGTGGAATGTGCAGGTGGAATTATATGCACAGCCAAATAGTTTGGTTTTGGGCTTAACTTCTTATCTAATTCAGAGAGGTGTGTTGATTATGGTGCAAGGCATCTTTAATTATTTTGTTCTTACTTTGGTCTAGATGAAGTGGTGATCAGTTTGCTTGTGAGATTAAAATGGTCATATAGTTATCCAATTTCCTTTCTAGATCTTAAATGCTTCTTAATTATCTGCTAGATTAATATGTTTTGCAAAGGAAGCTATCCTGTTCCTGGGAAATATTCTCTCTAGTCATCACCTCATATTTCTTCAAAATTATTTTGCTTTATTTTTTTCCCCTGCAGTTTTGTTCTCAAGGCCCATTTGTGTTTCAATTTCTCTCCATCAAACAATTTTTTGTTAGGTTGTATGTTATTTTCACTTCTTCTGGTCATTTTATGTCTTTTTGTTCCCTTTTGTATCCAGTGTTGCTCAAAATTATGGTTCTTCCTATAATGTTTGAAATGGGTTAAGCTTTTGTTATTACCAGAGTTAAATTGTAAATATGAACTGTCACTTCAGGAGGATTGCCAATTGCTTCAAGTTAAATTGTAAATATGAACAGTCACTTCAGGAGGATTGCCAATTGCTTCACTTATCTTACAATTCTGCTACAACTCAAAATCACAGTTCTTTATGTAATTTTGAAATTGTTGTCACTACCAGAGTTCAATTTTAGTTACCCTTCAATAGGATAGCAATTACTTTTCTTGCTAGAATACAATTGGGACAGCCTTAACATTTCAAACAGTTATAATTGGTTTTTTCCCTCGTTCTTTACTAATCTTGAATGCTTGATGAATTGTCTCTGTCTCGATTATGTAAAATTGTCAGTCATAATCAATTTGCTGTACCATCACCTTCCCAAGCTTCCAATATCTAGTTATTCATAAGACTAGAACCTCTAGTACAAGAACTTGCAACACCACTAGCCTATGTAATCCAAGCTTCTCCACATCGAAGCTCATCTTAGTAAATATGAAGAAAACTCTTTTATGGAGATGTTTAATGTAGACTCAGTAATTATATTACTCAAAGAAACTGAGTAATTATATTACTCAAAGAAACTGAGTATTTCATTCTGCTAAAGCTAACCGGTGAACATCTTTGCAATAAAGCTCTGGTTTTGCAAAATCGCTTTACTATAAATTGTAAATTTGAGTGATTTCAATGTTTGCAAATCTCAAGATGTTGCCTTGGTACATGGCCAGGAGCTTGTGGCAAAGTGCATATAGACATAGAGTTACCTGAATTATGGAAGTCAAGATCTATATGTGCAGTATTAATACTTGGTGATTGTATCCTATATTTGAAGTATGGCATATTGACATGGAGTATCAAGTGGAAGCAACATTCTCCATAGCCATTTGGACTATGGACTGTCTTCAGCAAATTAGACAGACTGATTGTGTGTTTTGAGTGTCAGCATTTGACAATGGAACGATAAAAAATAGTAGAACTTTGCTTTTGAATATGCTTGATTTTAAATATTCATTTCTTTATGATTGAGTGTTCTGATGGCAGTTTTATGACTCATTCATCATACTTTTCCTCCATTTTCTTGTGGCACCAGAATATTTTCTGCTCATAATAGACAGGTTTACATGTGTGCTTCCCTTGAGTCCAGTACATTTGGAATTATATTGATTTATGATCATAGATGGTCTAGAGTCCCTTCATATTCATGCTCGTTTTCAATTGTTCTCTTTTTTGGACGTATTGCTTAGTTGATCTTTCTTTGCTTTTTAGTTTTCTAGTGTGGAGGTTTTCAGGAACATAGAAAGGTGAAGTATCAATGCAGTGATTTGTCTATTTGTGAAAAAGTTTCACCTTCCTGTGCCTAAGTGACAAATCCAACAATGTTTATCTGAAAGGGAATAGACAGGATTTTTGTTGAGTAAAACATCGAGAACCGGAAAAGAACAAATAGGGAAGATGTGCAATAGCTATATATATCAAAATATGTCCTGAAGGTTAGATCTTTAGTATCATTATGAAGCTTACACATTTTGTTGGTTAGAGGGATGAAGTCTTCTACATGTCCTGAAATTTGAAATCTTAAAAGTGATGTTCTAAGTATGAGATACTGTTCACTGTTGATTTTATCCTCTCAAATTTTCTGTGGTTGGCAATGAAATATATGTCCACGTCCATTCTTCTCGATGGAGTCTCCTTCTGCTCCTGCTTTTGATCTCTACTGCACTCTTTCAGCTATTTGTTTAGCAGCCCCTCCACTGCGAAGGGCATCATCTTTTTAAAGATATATAACCTAGGATTTCATGTGTCTGACTGAACACATATTGGACAACCAATATATTTCTAGTCTTAACAAAAACAAAACTCTGTTTTATTGCTACTTGCTTTGTCTTCACATGTAGATTCAAGAAATCTGTGTGCATGGACTGAGCGATTATTCATGCGTAAACGCCCAAGCCACTGCAATAAGTGAAAAATAAGAAAGGTTTGCTCTAAAAAGTGTTGTCATTGAATGTTTTATCTTGACCAACTCATTTGAATCTTCCTTGTATTCTTTTCCTCTATAATTTCTTGCTTGTCATTGCTATAGGATTAAAAGACAATTAGATGTCAGTTTCAGTTTACATCCAGCTACAAGTGAAGTTGATATCTTATTAATCAAGTTTTAAGAGTTGATTTATGCTCCATTTAAATGAGAGTTTGTGATAATAGAGACCACATGTGAGTTATCAAGTTCAAATTTAACACTCCTGTTGCAGAAGATATGATTTTCTTGTATTTTGCATAATTGATTATAGCTTTCAATTAGTTATGTTTCTAAATCAAACTTAATCACCTCATTTAAATCCCAGCAATATTTCAATCATTATCAAGTTGACTTTTTCTTTGTATATTACCATCATCTTGGCTTTTTGTCTGTTTCACTTCTCTTTCTATTAATCTTTCATAATCCTTCAACAGGTTGATTCCATTCAATAATTGTGTCTAGATATCTACCTTAAGTGATGTTAGAATTGTTGTTTAATGGTAATCTTTGCTTTCACGGCATGTTTGATTTAGCTATTGGTAAAAGCTGATAGTAGTTGTTCGTAAATGGTAGATTATACTTAACAGAAAATAAACATTTGGCAAGTTATGGTAAATTGTTGCTATTGATATGTTTCTTGACTATTGACCATTAAGAATTTTTATAATTTTTGTTAGTAAAAAAAGTATATTAATGAATAAAATCAAAGTTGGGTTGTTAAGTAGGTGAGATTATTTTAAGAGTGGACACGAGTTTTAATCTTATTAATTTTCTCAAAAAAGTAAATTTCTAAATATAATACATGATATTTTGATAGTAATGTTTCATTGCCACAAACTATGAACAATTGTAATTATGCAATGTGTTTATTTAGAATAAATGGTAAACTACTAAGCTTGTAATTGAAAATATTGATTGGGATAACTGAATCTAACTAACTATTAAAAATCTTCAACAATTACCAATTTATGGGAAAAAAGAAATTAAATTTTTAGTTTTCATGATCGACAATTATGAGATAATGGTGGAGTGGTTGAGAGGTAGCGGATAATATTGATTTTACAAGTGAACTTAGTATCCCTTTATTGACTTATAGGAGCATTCATAATAGCATCGTATGCACGAGGACAACACTTACTCAAGACAATGAAGAAAATGGTGATGCAACTGTCTATATAACTCCAAGAAATTGGGTATTTCAGAGAAATTTCAGAGTTGGTCATATCTATTAAATTATTCCTACCTAGTTGAAATTTATTTTCACATGGAAAGGAAATGTCAGATTGTATGCAAAAATAAAACTCATCATTTCTAGGAATATGGCTAATTGGCTTACATGCCCTTTTTCTCTTCCTAGGATTCTTACAAAAGAGATAAAAATAATAATAATAATAATATCTTGAGGAGACAAATTGAAAGAGGAATAAGCTTGACATATGACATTGTCTCTAACCCCTTTTAAGACATGAAATTTAATGTGGACACAATGCCAAAACTTCAATAAATGCAAACACACTACAACAATTGTGGAGAGAGAGAGAGAGAGAGAGAGAGAGATCCCTCTTGTTAATTTGACCATGAAATATCTTGAGGTACCAGCAATAAATAGTTATGCATCTATGGGGATTTTAATGATAGATTAAAAAAAAAAATGTTATAGATTCAATTAAAATATTTATTATTCTCTCCAGTTCTCAATAATTGTCTTTTTAAAAAAGTGATTTTGTTTCAATATAATTGTCGTTTTAAGAGTTTAATGTAACATTTATTAACTTTTTTTCAATTTTATCCTCGTCCCAATTTTAATATTTCATATGTTTTTTCTTATTTGGTGAGAGAAAATAAGAATATATTTGTCCATATTAATTAAAATTAAAGGTATTTAATAGTTTTCTTGATATGTGTGCATCCTTCTAAAACGACAGTTATTGTGAAACGGAGGAGTATTATTCATTGGAAAAAAACAATATCTATTATTATAATAAATTTTTTTATTAATTTAATGGGAATTATTATAAAGAAAAATTATTTTTATTCTATAACTCATAATATGAAGTTAAAGATATATTTGCTTTTTAATTTTGATAAATGAAAAAAAAAAAAAAGTAAATCTAATTAGCTGTAATTCTTTTAGACGAGGATGTATAGCTAAATAATCATGTATAAAAACATTGAATATCACCCAAAAAAAAATATTTATCGGTAATTTAAATAGCAATAGTGTAGAAAATATTAATTAAAAATAAGCATTAAATGAAAATTAACATTTAATAAAATGAAAGAGCATATTAAATGGGCATTCAATCAAAAGAATGTTTCTTTATCGTAGCCAGAAATAGGAAAATATAAATTATAACAAAATGCTAGATGCCTACGAAAGTAACTTAATTGTTATAAACAATAACTCACCATGTCAGTTTTTGGAGTTTCATTCCTTGTGTTAAAACTCTTTTCCAATACTATTTTTGAAGTCTTATTGGATCGATAAGAAACATAAACACAAAGAGTGAACTCTATATATTATAATTTAGCAATGATTAAAATCCCATAAATAAATTGAATACAAAAACAAAATACAAACAAATGATGAATTCTATTAGAATGAGTTGAATTGAAACCTTGAACAACAAATTCAATAGATAAAGTCCTTATGGGATGGACCTAGATAGGAGTAAGGTGGGTGATAAATAGAATAGCACTAGATCAATTCTAAAACTGATTGTGGGTGTTTTATCTATGTTTTCGAGATTTAAATAAAAATTATGGGAATTATATATATATTTTTTATTATAATATTTATAACTTTAAATTTATAATTTTAAAATTTAAAACTTATCCTAATCTAATCTTTAATTTATTTTAGCAGGGAAATGGGAATCGAACATGAATGTATTATCCAGATCGTATATGTAAATACTATTACATAACAAAAAGTGAATTTTTGTTATTATAAAAAAAATAATAATAACAAAAATTCACTTTTTTAATTTATTTTTCTATTTCAGTTTTTTATTTAAAGTTCGGTGTGTTCAACTACACCTATTTTTAAGTGACTATTTACTGTGTTAATTGTCAAAACAATATGATTGGTTCTTATAATTCTATTTTTTTTATGATATTCATACGTTCTTCAAAAAAAAAAAATAATAATTAGCACTATGAGTCTTTCATTTAGTGATATTAATGTCGTTTTTAAAGTTGAAAAGTCTTAAATTTAAGTATTAATCCGAGTGAAATTTACTTTTAAAAAAAAAATACAATAAATTACCTTGTGATTTGATATTTATTTTAAATGAGAGATGAGATTTTTTCGTGATACTTTAATAATTTATGTTTGTTACCGTTAGATACTGCACTGTCAATCCACTAACGCTATTTATTTTTACTGACGTGACAAGTTTTTCATAATAAAAATTTATTTTCATGAAATTCACAAAGGTCACATAATAGTTTATTATATTTTCCCCAAAAAAAATTTATTATGAAAAACTTGTCACGTTAATAAAAATAAACAGCATTAATATACCAGCAATGAAGTATTTAACGATGATAAATATAAAATAATAAAGTGCCATAAAAAATCTCAATTTTCATTTAAAATAAATATCAAACCACATTTAAAAAAAAATAATAATAATAACACCATCAAATTTATCATGTGCTTCAGAAATGCTTTATGTGGATTGTATTTGTATGGCTAAAATGGATTTAGGTGCCCAGCAAGCCTATTCCTAACCAACTTGGGCTTTTCTTCCTGGATGCTTCCATCTTTTGCTAAAATTTCATGGAAAAGTAAGGTTATTTTGAGCGTTTGTCAGATATCTCATATCTAAAAATTACTAAATAATGAAAGAGTGTATAAGTGATAATAGTCAATTACCTAAGTGACTAGTTATAATCATTTAGTTATAATTGGATTCAAGTCTAATAAAATTTAATATTATCACTTCTCATTAATGAGCTTTACACTTTACCCATTCTCAACTCCCACCTTCTCAATTCAATTTAAATTTCTAATAAAAATTACTTGAAGTGAAATTTAAATCTTAATATCCACTCTCATTTTTACTATTAAAAAATATATTATTTAACTAGTAATGTTTATAATTTATATTCACAACAAAACAAAATCTCACATGGAGATATAGAAAGTTTGATTAGTAACTAGTGTTTTAATCTAATAATAAGATAAGATCATTTTAAAATAGGCGTTAAATTTAATTATCATTCATGTTAGAACTCTCTTCTTTAATGCTTAAAAAAAATTTAGTTAATAAGATCTTATTTCATTAATTATAAAACATATACTCATATTTTAAAATAATAATTATCGCTTTATATAATATATCATGTATATATTTGAGTTCATTTCAAGTAAATATTTAGTTTTAATTACCACATATATTATGTGTAATCACTAAATTAAATCAACAAAGCATATACTTATTTTACTTTGGCTTTTTGTATTTTAGACATGAAGATGAGCAAATGGCTAATTAATTAAAAATATTCAATAAGGTATACATTAGATATAATTCTAATTTATGAATTTATTACTTCTAATTTAAGGTTAATAACGTCTTTGATTGAATTACAAAGATAAATTTAATACGGTGCATAAAAATTATATTTACTTACTACTAAAAAAAGAATTAACCAAAAATGAAAATTAAAAAAAAATTCTTTTATTTCCACTTGATTAGTAAGTCTTTATTAAAATTTAAAAAGTAAGCACGAAATTGTCTATTAATAAAGAAAAATTCAACCGATAATGCTTTTCATGTACCGCTAAAGTAATTAGCCATAATAACTAAAAAATTCAAACATTTACATAATTTTTCAATTTTGCTCAGCCGATTTCATTCTAATTTCTAAACTTAATTACAATTATATCCATTCAATTGAAGTTATCGTAATTAGAATAAATAATATTTTATTTTAAATTCAATTAAAATTTTGTTTTACTAATCTCAATGATTCAATTAGTTTAACAATAAATACATATATAACTTGAGCCAAAAATTCAAATTCGATTTCTCATTTTTTATGTAAAAAAAAGAATCTATCTTATGAATTTTTATCTTTAAAAAATGTAATTAATATAATTCAATTTTAATTTTCAAAATAAGTTACTTTGAAAGAAAAATAAAATCATTCTAAAAGTGGTATGATTTATAAAAATTTAATTTATTTAATGAAATCTACTAATAAAAATTTAATGTACTATCATTTAATTAAAAATACATTCATTTAAATTTTTAATTATTTCAAACATTGAAATTTTAGTTAAATATTATCATTTTGAAATTTATTTCAAGAAAATAAAATTTATTATTAATTTAATTAAATTATATATATATATATAATAATTAAATTAAATTAAACTCTTTTCAGGTGATTTATTTCAGAAAAAGCCTTATTCCTTCTAAAGGATCATGACAAAGAGTTCGTTTGGGGTTGCCTTAAAAAAAAATACTTTTCAACAAAACATTTTATATTTTTTTAAAACTGTTTTTTCAAAAAAAAAAAAGGTAAATTAATACTTTTATCACAAGTATATTTGAAAAAACAGTTTATAAAAAATAATAAAATAAATAAATAAACAAGTATAAATATGTTTTTTTAACCCGTAACAATAACATTAAACGGACCCTAACAGGTCTAAGAAATTAGGTTTGAATAAGAGTTTCATCTCTAAATTTATTCAGCCAATTAGTTAAAGTTTGCTTCTTAAATTGGATCGAGTTTGAAAATTTAAGTTATATAAAATATGACTCATTTAATTAATAAAAAAATATTTTAAATATATTTTATTGTTTTGAGTCGAATTTAAATAAAATATTAAATTTAATCCGCAAAATGAATATAGTTTAACACCAAACATTCTCATTACCACCCCTTTATTCTCCCCAAAGTATCCTGGCTAAGGGGCCTAGACATGGCATTAGCTTCTTCTTAGAGCATCATAGCTTAAATTTGGCACTATCAAAGGCGATACATTCTTGAGGGTAGTCATCGTGATGACATAATAATTAAAAATTAGGAGAAATTTTTAGGTGAATTATGTTCGTCACATCAGATTATGAATTATTAATGATAATCTAACACATAAACATGTTAATTATACTACACACCCTATAATTTAGGTAGTTAATTTTTATATTTACTTTATGAGTTAGTTACTGTTTAATATAAAAGATCATTATTGGACAGTACATAATCTGACGTGGTGAACTAGATTCACCTAAGATTTTCTCAAAAAGTAGTCGTGACTGACTCAGTGCAGTGTTAGTTTAATTTTTTTTAAAAATGATTTGTGGTGAAAAAATAATTTAAGAATTTTATATATATATATATATATATATATATATATATATATATATATATATTAATGATAAATGAATTATTTTTTATTTAAAAATAACTTGTAAATTTTATTTGATAAAAAAAGATATATTGATTCTAAAATATTTTATATTTTATTTTAATATTAATCCAACATGACTAATCATAATGCGTTATTAAGATTTCAATTGATTTAATTGATTTCATTTTTTTTTAATTTAAATTTATTCATATAATAATAAAATAAATGGTAAAATCTATCATTTTGTATATATTTTAAATTATGCATTGAACAAATAAATTATAAGTAGTTTAAAATAAGTACTTAAGATTTATAATTATTACTTCTCATGAAATATATATTTCTTTTTAATTATACTTATCTAAATTAAGCAATACAATAATATTTTAAATAAATTTTTATATATTTATAACATCATCTTTTAAAACTTGGGAGGGTGAAATTTTTATTTTAAATATTGATTATTATTAGAAAATATATGTGAAAAATCGATATATTTCTGTCTTCTATATAGTTATGTAAATTTATTAATATATGTGTAAAATTATATTTAAATGAGAATAAAGTTGCATTATTTATATATTTCTATATCTTAATATTCTCTTGAATCAGGATATATATATTAAGTTAAAAAAATTGTTTCTTCTTTTGAAGAAGGAATATTAAAATTTAAATTTCTAACCTCTTATATTATGGTATGAAATAGGCATTTAATCATCAAATTATTACCCCTTATTTAACATAAATATGAATTATAAGTATAAAATTTATTTACATTATAAAATTTAATTCATATGAGTAAAATGCATATTTTCATTAATATTAAATATGAAAATACTAAATTTTAATAAAATTCAATGAAATTCATTTATACCAAATATAAATTAGGTTAATGAACATACACCCTAATTTTTTTTATTTTTATTTTTTTAATTTTCTATGATAGAGGCGATACATGCCCAACATAAAAGAAAAAACTAATAACTCCCGTCATAATAGAATTATTTGGAGTAAAAAAATTGTCTTAATTTGAAGTGGAAATATATATATAGGGGCACAACTCGGATTATAATTTTAGGTTTTAATATGAAAAGGTTTGGTTCATTAATAGAAATTTCAAGTTAATTTGAAGAACCCTATGCCAATGAAAATGGAAGGTACATTATGCATCATGTCTCCAACTATCAAAGGTTGACTCCAACCTCAACTCCCACTAAAATAGTCTTCCTCCCATCAACCAAAGCCATTCCACTTGATAAAACCCTTCCATCAAATGATAATGGAAGACTTCCTTTTATACAGAATTCACTAATTGAATTTTCTTTTTGTTGAAATTTTAAATGTGAGTGGAAATCCCACATTGAAAAGAGAGGAATTTAATATGAGATATATAAATGAAAAAATTCATAAACTCATTATCTTAAAGTTTTGTATTGAAATATGGTGTCAAGACTCACTATTGTATTTTTTTACTAGATCCATATATTTATCTTCCAATTTTATTGGACTCCTCATCTGTTTACACTTGCAATATAAAAATTATATATCTTATGTAGTGAACTATTTCAATTGAGTTACTAAAGTTTTATTTTTCACCTCCTTAAATCTTAAAAATACTCATATTTTTCCTTTTGAAATAAAAAATCTTTAACAATATTCTTGGGCATGAGATTCATGCTTCTTTCCTCTTATCCCTCCCCCACCCCACCCCCCCAATGGCAAATATTTTTTTAAAACAATAGGTGTAAAATTATATTTTTAAAAAATTAATAGCTGTAAAATTTAGTAAGATGGTTCCCAAATATGTTGAATTTTATATGTATTTCTTTTATTTTCATTAAATTATTAAAAAAAATTCATATAAATATTTTTGTCACCTTTTAATTTTCAATTTAAAAAAATAATAGCACCTAATAACAATTATATTATTAATATTTGGAATATAATTTTAATTTTCTCCCCTTAAAAATATGACTCTAAATTTATCCATGGAATAATTCTTTTTATTATTACTATTAATGCACGTTTAGTTAGTGGTAGACTTTCATGGGTTGAGCTTATCATGTTGGCTTATCCATGTATGACACATGATGATATCATTATATAAATGTATCCAATAATTAATACAAATTTAAAATGTTATTATAAAATGTTTACTCTTCTCTTTATGTTATTTTTTAGTTGAAAGCCTTCAAATTTTTTTTTCTCTAAACAATAAGGTAATAGCACGTACTTGTTATAGATAATTATTATATATGGATATTACTTAAATATCCTTGAGTATATATTTTAGAGAGATTATAGTATAAAGTTATTTTAACAATGTTGTATACACTAAACTTTAGTTATTCTTCTATATAAGGGAAGTTAGAGTTAATCTAATAATAAGAGTTTGGAGCCCATTTTCTCTCTACATATTTTCTTCTCTCTCTTTATATTATTGTTTTATATTGTTTCTTATTGTCTTTGATATACTGAACTAATAAGCCGATTCACAACACGTTATCAGCACGAGTATCACATCAGATTATCATACACACCCAACTTTCCCCAATTTCTCTTCTGAGAACTGAAATCTCTAGTCCAACAAATCAATACGATCAATCAGGTCACTCTTGCTGTGCATCTCCATCTCTCAATTGGATCAATGCACCCGAAACCCATACTTTCACTTAATTATCTTATTACTACTTTTACCAAGCTATCATCAGCTTCTATAAAGTGTTTCAAAAAAAAAAAAATTGAAAAACAAAATGCATAATGACATTACACTGGACCAAATTTGAGCCTTAGCATAATTGTTCTCATATTGTTTGTGACCTGCATGGGCCACCACATAATTGTTCTCATATGCAATATATATATATATATATATATATATATATATATATATAAAATGAAACTCGTTGTCTCGTATGCAATGATATATCAGCATCATCACCGCCTATGTTACTTGGGCTCAACTACAAGTA
The DNA here is from genome assembly GCA_949750685.1 of Vernicia montana. Lineage (NCBI taxonomy): Eukaryota > Viridiplantae > Streptophyta > Magnoliopsida > Malpighiales > Euphorbiaceae > Vernicia > Vernicia montana. The sequence goes on along the minus strand of CATKHJ010338594.1, from coordinate 3,272 downwards.
TCCAATATGGATTCAATGGTAAAAATACATTGGTAGTTTAAATTCTTTTCTCTGCTTAGTTCAGTTAATTGGCCTCATCGTTGATTCAGATATACAAAATTATTATGTTTCAATATTCATCAGTATTGATTTTGGTTGGCTTTATTTTTGAGGTTTGTGAACTATAATATTATTTGTCGACTGATTTGTGGTTGCAGTTAATATTATTATTATTTTTATTTATTGATTGTAAATTTATTTATTTTTCTACTTTGAAGCATGTAAGAGATATTATTATTTGATATTATTTAATTTTAATTAATTAAATATAGTTTCTGAAGAACTTATATTCTAAATTTCTGTAGAATTAAAATAAATTAATACAGTTCCTGAAAAATTTGTATTCTAAATTCTAGTTCCTGAAGAACTAGTATCATCTGTAATTTATAAAGAATTTGTATTCCTATAAAATTAAATAAATTAATATAGTTCATAAAAAACTAGTATTATCAATAGTTCTTGAAGTATTAATTAAATAAATAAATAAAATATAAAATTCTTAAAGAATTAATCATAAGTTCCTGAATAACTAAGTATACTAAATTTATGGTACACTAGTATTCTAATTTGTTAAAAAACTGATATCCTACGTTCCTGAAGAATTAAATAAATTGTCTATAAGTCTTTGGAAGACTGATTTAATTATGATACTATTCTCTTTAGAATAAAATTCAATCATGTTTGGAATCACTTCACAGCTGAAATTATGTGCTGCTAATGTTATAAAACATAATATGTTATAGAAGACATATACTATTTTTCATGCCTTTAACATGCTCCTGCAGCAGTAATATAGAGAGCAAAATTTATAAATATTCTGAATTTATTACTTGTCTTCTAGTGGCTGAAAAGAACAAATTGCTAATGAGAAATCATCAAGCTAGACCCACTGATACAACAACAATCTCTGAAGTGAATGTTGTAGATAATCACATGAATAATGGATGTGGGTGAAACATCTTGTTGAGTTTAACCAAAAGTTAAAACTTAAGAGTGAGGTACTTTTGGTAGATCATGAGAACTCTGGAAGAGAAACAATCCACATAGAGGACATAACTCAGCTGAATTTATAAACTCTCTGAAGGAGTAAATTGCAAAGATTTTGCATTATTATTATTATTATTCTTATTGCTTTGTTGGATTTTATTTTTAATGTTTTTAAATTTTATTTGGATTATATTTTACCAATAAGTTGTGAATTATAATTTATGAATTATTTTATTATCGTTTTATTCTCAGTATACATTAAAAATATGTTGTGTTGAACCTGCAGTTTAAGTATTGAACATGTAGTTCAATAATAAAACCTTAAAGGTTTGATATGACATATCATTATGCATATCATATATACTTTCCCTTTACAACTTGTACATGGATGTGAGCCTAATATTTCTCATCTGCGAGTTTTTGGTTGTGCCGTGTATGTACTAATTGCACCACCTCAAAATGGGTCCACAAAGGAGATTCAGAATTTATTTTGATGAGACACATTTTCCAACATTAGGGGGAGAGAAAAGCACCTATTAGTGCTAAATAATGTCGAGAAATTTCCATAAAGGAAAATCATTTATACAGCTTTGATCCTGTATAAGTTAAAATGAACTAGAAATTCATAAAATAATACAGTTGCAACAAATTGCAACTCAACTGCCAGATGCATTTATAAATGCCAAAAGAGTGACAAAGTCTCATATTCCAGCTGCTAATATCCTAATAAGGGTTGTGGTTCCTATTGAAATAGAAAATCAATCGAGTTTGACACACACCAAAAGCGTGGATAGTATATTGGAACTAAAAGATAAAAATCCATGGAAAAATAAAAGCAGCGTCACTAAGAAGATCTCCTAAAAAGATACCTCTTGAAAAGGAAGATCTCAGTCAAAAAACTATAGTCAATGATAAGACACAGACTGAGATAACGGAACAATTAGATCCTTCAAATATAACTCTTGGAGTTGATGATCATATGAATAAAAATTATGAGATCTTAATTAATTTTTGTGAATACATGAAAAAGATTTGATAGAAATTCATTTATCGTCGATGATAAATTTGCCTCAACAGTAGCTTTTGCTGTCTCAAGAAAAAAATCTGGATCCAGAACCTATGAATATAAATGAATGTCAGCATAGACATGACTAGCCATCATGAAAATAGGCAATTCAGGTCGAGCTAGACTCGCTATTTAAACGCATGATATTTATACTTGTTATGCTGACTCTCCAAAAATGTGAAACCAGTTCGGTATAGACGGGGGTGTTTGTCTGAAAGCGTAATGAGAATAATGAAGTGATAAGATATAAAGCGAGACTAGTTGCCAAGATTTTTCGCATAGACTTGGTATTAACTATGAGAAAACTTATTATCCTATTATGAATATGATCACGTTCTGATACTTGAATAATATGGTAGTTAAAGAAAGGCTTAATATGCGCCTTATGAAAATTATATTTATGTGAAAGTCCCAGAAGGACTAAAGATAATAGAAATAAATGCACATCAAACTTGTGACATAAATTACATCGAATTGTAGAAATCCCTATATGGATTAAAGAAATATGGACATATGTGGTATAATCGTTTAATTGAATCCTTATTGAAAGAAGGATATGTGAATAATACACCATGATCATATGTATTTATAAAAGACCACATAGTGATTCTATTATTATTGCAGTATGTAATACCCCAAACTCATGTATGTTGTACAAGTCAAGATTATAATATTAATATAAGATAGATATTAAGCCAATGTCACACCCCGCTTCGGGCGGTGTAACGGTCCTAGGGCATGGGTAGGCATAAGGCCATTGACCACCCGTAGAACCCATAAACATGACTTTCACATACGGCATCATTGCATCTGATACACACATATCCCCAATATCTCAACCTGAACATACATATTCACATAATCTCCATACATACTAATCTTATATAAATTCTCACAAGAACATATCTTGATACTCATATAATCCCATATCATAAGTTAATACATATAACTAGTTGCTCAATATTGCCAATGAGGCCACAATAATATCTCTCCCTTACACACACATGGAGCATCTAGAATAAACTTCAATTACAAAATAATCAAAGAAGAAATTACATTAATCCACTTGGTTCTTTAGAAGGAATAATGTCTGAAGAACCGAATCGATGAACTTCTAATCTCCTGGAAAAATGGAATCACTAATGAGATAAAGCAGTGAGTAGATAATATATCATTATAC
>CATKHJ010338555.1:0-14056 GCA_949750685.1 Vernicia montana | reverse complement strand
GAAATTGAATTTTAATATTCATGTTATTAAGATTATACTTCATTACCCCTTAAAAATTAAATAGTCATCTATTAAGGGGGAGATCATCAATTAAGGGGGAGCATTATATTTCTTTTACTTAATGTTATTTTATCTCAAAATTCAATTAAATTGTCAAAATCAAAAAGGGGGAGATTGTTGACCTAAATTGAGTTTTCAATTTAATAAATCTCTATTTTGATCTTGATAATCAAATTGAATAGTTCTAATATTTCATTTAATTTTGTTTTGACAGATAAAATAACTATAAAGTACTTTGTTTTGAAGAACTTAAAAAATCTTCTAAGTATTCTACATGACCCATAAATCGCACCCGCAATATGAAAGTTGCGCCCGCAACAACTTCATAGCGATCACAATATTGCTAAAACCCAAAATGCACAATTCAGGCAGAAAGGTTCGCGTCCACCATTGCGCCCACAATACTGAACGCGATATAAATATTGCGACCGCAACAAGCTTGTCGCGAACGCGACATTCATATACTAAGAAGGATTTGCAACGGTAACTTCAACATTAAATGGAAAGGTGCCACGTGTCACTAGCTGTTGGGCAAATATGGATATCATGATCGCGATTAGTCAATCGCGAGCGTAATATTTGTGTGCGACCGCAAAATTGGTATGACGGAGCATTTAATGCTAATTTTGTAGCTGTTATAGGAAGATTTACTCCATAACTTTTGTAACAGCTCTTTTATGGAGGGAAACTATAAATACCCCCTATTAAGAGCCTTAGGTACATACAACAACCTTTTAAACTACAAAACTCTTGCAAATTTATTTCTCAATCTTTCAATTTTCATTTAACACTTAGTGTGTTTGTTGTAAGAGCATTCATTGCTCAAAAGGGTTTAGTGTTAGCCATTAAACACATGATAGATTAGGGAGTGATCCTTTGTAAAACTCTTATTGGGTTGAGTGTTAGCCTTAGTGAAAACACTTGTGAGGTTTTTAGTGTGAGTCTTGAAAACACTTGTAAAAGTTCGGTGTGAGCTTTAAACACTAAATTGGGAGTGAACTTGTTAAAACTTCATAGATAGTGGAACACCCAATTGTTGATTAGGGAGTGGATGTAGGATTGGTTATAATCCAAATCACTATAAATCCTTCTGTTTTTCTATTCTTCTACTCTTTCTCAATTAAATTTTTAATTGCCCACCAATTCAACCCCCCTTCTTGGTTCATCTTGGGCTACAGAGAAAATTGCCAAATTATGGTAAGAAATCCTAACTCAAGAAGGACTCCTCTAAGAAAGATGAAACTCGGGCAAATAGGCTACTGTTTGTCCGGGTTGGATTAAAGTTGGAGTTCTTTCCATCAAATGGCCAAATATCCCTAATGCACTTTTCGGTGTTGCTGAGGTACCTTTGAGCTGAGTCGAAAGAAGGCAAAAAAACCAAGTTTCTTGGGCTAGATCCTATCTTAATGACTGGCCAAGTAATACCCATTGGTTTTGGCCCGAGCTCTTAAATAAGCAACCATTAGTTCGTCTAGGTATCAACTTCCTTCACTTGTTTTTACTCGTATTGCATCTCTTTATTATCAACCGAACTTTTTGGTTTCGCAAAAGCCATCCTAATAATCATCCCTGATCCTCCTGGTGAATTAAAGGAATTTAACACAGCCGAACCTTCTCTGAAATGATATAAATTCAAGGTAAGTATTTCTTTGTTTAATCCTTCAAATATTCCTTTCAATGCTTTGTATCATTTCAAATTAAATTATGTTTCTTTATAGGCAAATAAGAAACCAACTACCTCAACACCAACACCTACTCAGCGGCTAATTATTAAGATTCCATCACCTAAGGGAGTGGTCTCTTCTCATTCTTATTCTTCGATTTTTATTAATTGCCGAGATGTGTCTTCCTCGACGAAAAGGAAGAGAAACGAACATAATATTCAGAAAGATGAATCCCTGACCAGTAATCCACCAACAGAAGGTATCCTGGTTGAAATAGAATATCAAATCCCTACCGAGCAGTCATTCCACTCCGAACCCATTAGGACATCAAATGTGGACATCTCCTTTCGGTCGGACAAAGACGAAGTTGAGATTACTATTGAGGTTTGGTTCGGCACTTTACACTGAATTCTTTCTAAATACAATCCATAAAGATACAAAATTATGTTTTGTCTTTCTATCCATCAGGGAGACGAATAGGGAGATGACAAGGACTTCTTCAAGAATTTTTCAATTGACAATCTGTTCGATCCATTAGTTGTCGATGATACCAATCCTTTGCCCGATTCCTCTGTACTTTGATTCGAAGAGATTGAAAAACATGTTCACCGCATTTCGTCCTTCAAAGAGTTAGGTTGTCGCATCTTTTTAGATGATGAGGTCTTGAGGATGCTTTAAGAATCCTTTGAGTTCATCAATCAAATTGGGTCGAAAAGTCAACTTACGAACGGTACCAAAGCCTAATATGATCATTTCTTCGATTCCTTGGACACTTTAACCCAAGAGTACAAGGCTGCGGTCAAAGTAACAGATCATTTGAAAGCAACTCAAACTCATTCCTCAGAATTTTCCCACCGAATTGATGATTTGAAGACTTCGGATGCTAAAGCCGTCTAGGAAAACAAATCTTTAGCTGAACAAAGCAAAAACATTTCTTCATAAATTAAAAGTCTCGAAGATAGGCTAAAAAGACTTAGGGATCAATCGGCCGAATTGGAGAGAAAAAGGGAACAAAATTCATCTCTCATCCAGCAAGCCAAGACGAAAATTCGGGAGGTTGCTTTGCAAGCAAAAGCGCAAATGGCTGAAGCTTGGCAAGATGAGATATCTCGGACTGTTATTGACTTTTTCTCTCTGTTGTAATTTTTTTTTCATGTATATATATCGGTCAGTTAGACCAAATTTTGGAATATGAAAATGAATGATCTCCCTGACAAGGCACTTTTTGAGCTAATTTGAATTCTACATAAAAATATTCGGTTGCACATCTTTAACATTTCAATTCAGTCTTATTGATGAAGGATTAGTTACTAAAATATCTGATTAATACAACTTTAAGCCAAATTATAAATTATCAGCTCAGCTGATACATTTTTATTTTAAACAAAATGCGATCGGTCGACTCTTTCCTATAGGGATGGCATGTAAAGCTTCAAAAATTTACCATTGATTGACCAATCATGCAACTCCCCATCCTGGTCTGATAATCGATAAGCCCCATTGCCTTTGATCTCTTTAATCATTAATGAACCTTCCCAATTTGGAGATCATTTGCCGAATTCCGGGGTTTTAGGTCCAATTGGCAAAATAACTTTCCATACCAAATCTCCAACCTTGAATTCTTTTGACCGAACCCTCTTGTTGTAGGCTTTTTCTACACATTTTTCTGTGCTTGGATTCGGTCTAATGCCGCCAATTGATCAAAATCCAAGTCATCTAGTTCCTTTAGCATAGCTTAGACATACCGGTCGGCTGTTAACTCATCCTGGATTCTTCTCCTCAAAGATTTGACAGTTAATTCGATTGGTATCATAACATTGTGTCCATATACAAGCTTATACGGAGTTGCCCCCGTTGCCGTTCTAATTGTGGTGCGGAGTGCCTATAATGTCTCGCCTAAAAGCTTATGCCAAACTCTCGGATTCTCATTAACCTTCTTCTGGATATTCATCTTGATTAGCTTATTAGTTGCCTCGGCCTGTCCATTTACTTGAGCATAGTATAGTCGAATGGATTAACTTAATATTGAATTCCTTGAAGAATTCTTTAACCTCTTCCTATGTAAAAACAGTCCCCTGGTTGGTCATAATTGATTGGGGCAGACTACTTCGATGAAGTATGTATTCTTTGAAGATTTTTATGACCGACTGTTGATTCATAACTTTCAAAGGCACTGCCTCCACCCATTTTGAAAAGTAGTATGTAGCCACTAAAATAAATGAATGTTGTTTAGAGGATGGTAGGTATATTTTACTAATTATGTCCACTGCCCAACCTCTAAATGGCCATGGCTTGATAATTGAATGTAGTTCATCTGTTGGCACTAATTGTATTGGGCCGTGCTTCTAGCAAGCCTCGCAACCTTTTGTATAGATTAAACAGTCTTTTTCCATGCTCAGCCACCAGTATCCATGCTGTTCCAGCAACTGTCTCATTAATTTCCCAGATTGATGTGCTCCAGTAAGACTTTCATGAACCTCGGCCTTTACAAGTATGGCTTCTTTTGGACGGAGACATAAAAGTAGCTCACCACTAGGATACTTTCGGTATAATTCTCTATTATCCTCCCAAAACCTTGGCGCAATAAGTTTTATCCTATGATTTGCCCCCGAAGATGGGTTCCAAAGGTGCTCAATAAGTTCAGTACGCTAATCTTTTGTAAGGTCGATGGTAAAGATTCCCTTGTGCTTTTCCACTTGTTCCTCTAATTGATTTATACCCTTAATGCATAAGATGGAAATCAGTCTATACTCTAAGGGGACTTCTATAAACCATGCTAGGTATCCAAATGCCCCCTGTGCCAACTAATTCGCCTCTTCATTTTTGGCCCTTAAAGCATATTCTATAAAGAAGTGTTCAAAGCTATCTAACAAATGCATAGCTTTATTACAATATAGCTGAAGAGTTGTAGACTTGCAGTTATACTGTCCGAACACTTATTTTACAACCAACAGAGAATCTTCCTTTATATCTACTGAACGTGCACCAAGTTCAGCAAGTATTTTGAGTCCAATGACTAAAGCTTCGTACTCGGCTTAATTATTTGTGCAAAAGAATCCGAGTATGAATCCTAGTTTGGTTGAAATGCTCCCTAGTGAAGTAAGCACAATATCGGCTCCGGCCGAATTTGTCGTTTTGGATCCATCAAACCACATCTGCCAATTATTAATGTAAACACAGCTAATATCTTCAAATATTTCTTCTTTTGTCAGGTGATGTGCTAAAAAATCGACTAATGCCTCGCTCTTGATGACTTTCTGAGGTACATATTGTACTGCGAATTTGGATAATGCTACGGCCTACTTGCCCATCTTATTCCTCAAAAAGGTCACGACAATATGTATTTATTACATTGGTCTTACTAACCATTAAAATGACCACAGGGAACATTTAGTATCTTAGCTTGGTGCATGAAAAATAAAGAGCTAAACACAATTTTTCGACCGATGTGTATTTAACCTCGTGCTCGGTCAAACTCCGACTTAAATAATAAACCGCCCGCTCAAAACCTTTTTGTTCCTGGGCAAGCATACTCCCAATTGAGTCTTCTAAAGCCGATATGTAAAGAATTAAAGGCTAGTTCGGCTTTGGGGGAGTCATAATGGGCAGTTTTGTGACGTAAGCTTTGATTTCATCGAACACTAGTTGGTGTTCTTTGGTCCATAGAAAATCCTTCTCATTTTTAATTTTCAAGAGATTTCTCCAGGACCGAAGTTTTCCTGTTGTATTCACAATAAATCTTCTTAGAAAGTTTATTTGCCCGATCAATCGTTGAAGTTCTTTCTTGGTTCGAGGTGGATGTGCTTTAATTATTGCTTTAACTTTATTTTTATCTACCTTTACTCCCCTCTGATGAACTAAAAAATTGAGGAAATTACCAGCCGATACTCCAAAGGCACACTTCAATGGGTTCATTTTTAATTTGTGTTCCCTTATCCGTTTAAATGATTTTCTGAGATTGGCCAAATGTTTTTCTTCTTGCTGGGATCGCACCACAACATCGTCAATGTATACCTCCATGAATTTCCCGATCATATCATGAAAAATCAAATTCATTGCTCTTTAATAAGTGGCTCTAGCATTTTTTTAGACCAAATGGCATGACAACCCATTCATAGGCCCTAATCGGTCTTGGATATCTAAACGTCGTTTTGCTTATATCTTCTTCGACTATCTTGATATGATTGTACCCTAAATGTCTATCCATGAAACTCAAAATGAGGTTGCATGCTGCCGAATCTACTAACATATTTGAAATCGGCATAGGATATTCATCCTTGGGTGTGGCAATATTAAGATTTCTAAAATTCATACAAATTCTCAATTTACCATTTTTTTTTTATGACCGGGACTATATTGGATAGCCATTCTACATATGTTGCAGTTCTAATGAACCCTGCATCAAGAAGTCTCTTGATTTCTTCCCGAACTAATTATTCGACTTCTTTTGACATCCTCCGCATGGGCTTGAACGGTTTGAATCCAGGCTTAATAGGCAACCGATGTTCTACTAAAGATCGGTCCAAACCTGACATTTCATAGTAATTCCACGAGAAACAGTCCTTGAATTCTTTCAATAAGGCTATCAATTTTGATTCGAAGTCTGCATTTAACTTTGCACTAATAAATGTAGGTCGAGGATCTGTTTCTATTCCTAAATTGACCTCATTCAGCGGGTCTTTAACCTCCGTTGGTTTGTCTTCATGCTTTTGAGATGCCAGCCTTACGTCTTTAATTGCAATTAACCAGCTGGATTTTGGACCTCATCTTCGTAAATGCACTCGGCGACAACTATTTCCCAATGATGGAAGAGATCATCAATCTTCTTCCAAACTTTCTTCTTTTTGGACTTGATTATTAATTTGAAAATGAAGTTCGGCTATAGAGCCGAACAGAATTAGACCGAACAATTTCATCGACCAATAATCTAGATTCATCCCAAGCAGTTACCTTAGGTTGTCTCCTTTTTGTATCTACCATCTTCAAGAACTTCGATCTCAGTTACCTGAGTATAGGGTTCATAATATAATGCATCGACCATATGGATTTATTATTTGAATGGATTGCTCTCTGCGTGGATAACTTCTACATACCTATTCCTGAATAAAATCAAATTCTGATGCATAGAAGAAGGTATGCATTTATTAGAGTGAATCCAGTCTCTACCTAAGAGAATGTTGTAATTACTTTTCACATCAACCACGAACATGCCCTCAGGCTGAATTTCACGACCGACCTTCATCTGAACAGTCACAAATCCTTCTACCAGCATTTCCCCCCAGTGAAGTCAGTCATTGAAATATTAGCTTTCTCTAAATCGTCTTTGTTCAAACCGAGCTTTTTTAGCAACCATAGAGGCATTATATTGACACCCGCCCCATTATCCACCAACAGTCTATTGATTGGAACTCCATTTAATTCGGCCTTGATATAAAAAGGCCGAATGTGATTGGTCAATAATAATGGTGGCTCTTCATGAATAACTGATTACCGAACCTCTTCTCCATCTTCTGTTGGTTTGGCTTCAAGAATATCACTATCTAAAGTAGACTGTTGGCCGATTTTTAGGAGGAAATCATTGGACAGGATAGTCACTATGTTAATGTTGCCACTACTAAATAAAGCACTTGTCTCAGCATCCATAAGTACTGTTGACTCTTCGGCCTTACTTTTTACTTCGCCTTTGTTTGGTTGAGGCTGTTTGGGGATCCAGACTCTCCGCCGTTTTGCTTTCGAGCTAGTTTCCTCGCTATCAGGTTTGAACTTATAATCAGGTTTATATATTTTCGCTTGAAGTCCCAGCCTTTTGACATTATCACAGCATAACCAAACTTCAGCTTCATCGATTTTCTGCTTGTTGCGAGCTTGAATCCTTTGTTCTACTGATTTTACAACTGGACTCAAGTTTTCTGCAGTCACTGTTCCTCCCTAGGTGGCTAACTGAGCTCGTTTCGCCTATTTTTGTCTCTACAACCTCATCTTCTGTGTCATAGTGAGCATTGGTTTTTTTATCTCACGAGGGCTAAGCCTATTAAAAATGCTTCTTTGCTTAGTAAGAAAATGTGATTCCCATGTATCAGTGTATCGAGGCTTGGGTTTGAAAGTTATGGGCTTCGTTTCACGACTCAGCTCATGCTAGTTATTTCTTTTCACCCATTTATGATATCTCAGCCATTGCTGTCTTTTTTAATCCCTGATCCGATTTGGATCCCTTGATCTGTCGGGCACGAGATTCCTCCATTCCTTTTTCATAGGAGGTGGCTACCTAATTTTCTCTCTCTTATATGAAGGTTCCAGTTTCTTCCTCTTTGGCACCACATTAAATTTGGTTTTACAATATGGGCAAACCAAGCAAGATTCCGCCCCTACTTGGTGAGCATGAGTTCCTTTATGGATAGTTGGCCAAACTATTATTGGTTCGGCCTTCTTGACCTCTTGTATCTCTTCTTCTACCGCGCTAGCTTGGACCTCCACCCTTTCTTTGGGTGGATTAATTTGGTTTTGTTGACAGTATCCAGACCCGAGTACTTTTATACTCGCAGTATTGATCTTGGCATCCCCTTTGTTGCTTTTGGGGAAGGGATTAGTCTCAACTGCAGATGATTTCCCTTTTGTTGGAAAAGCCAATCTTCCTTCTATTATTGCCTTTTGAACTATATTCCTAAAGACAATGCAGTTATTCATGTTGTGTTTGAAGGAATTGTGCCACTTGCAATAGTCCTTTTTAGCGCGTTCTTCATATGAAGGAATAATGTGACCAGATGACAAAGTAATATGGTCATCCTTTAACAAACAGTCAAATTTTTCATTGGCTTTAGTTAAATCGAACGAGTATTCATTTGTAATTTTATTCGGCTCAGGGGACTTTTTCTTAAAAATGGAAGGTTTATTCAAAGCTGAACACTCATAAGAATTTCCAGTTTTCAGTTCGACCAAACATACCTCTTCCTCTGAGTCAAAATCCTCTTATTGCACATTGGACACCTCAATAGGATCTCGATAATAAGTCTCTCTGGATGAAGATTTCCTCTGATCTTTCTCTTTCAGCAACCTTTTGTACCCATTTACTCGGTCCAATAGATCGTAAAAATCCTTGAACCTGTGGCCCTCAAAGTGATCTCTGCTTATGATATTCATACCACTAAAAGTTAGAGTTACTAATTCTTCTCGGTGATGCTGGCATTACAGTAGGCCTTCATTTTTCTAAACCGAGCCATATATTTCTCAGCCAATTCTCCAAGCATCTGATAAGCTCTTACTAAGTTGGCCAATGAAATAACAGGAGGTGTTCGGTAAAATTCAGTGTGAAACATCTCTTCTAACTAACGCCAGGTGGTTATAGAGTCTGCACGTATGTTAGTATACCAAGTAAAAGCAGTCTTAGTTAAAAAATTATCGAATAACCGAAGCTTAAGGAAATCTTCGGCTGACGCTTTACCACATTGCGTCGTAAACCTGGAAACATGTTATACCGTGCTCGCGTTATCCTCCCTTAAGAACAAAATGAATTTAGGTATTTTAAATCCCCTTGGAAAGGGATATACTCGGTTGATCCAATTAGGGTAAGGCTTTCTATAGACTGGCCGAGTGTTTTCCTTGAAGTCAATTCCCATTCTCCTTACTGCTCTCATCAAATCATTATCAATCAATTGATTAGCATGATCATCCTTTTCCTATTCCCAAGCTCTATCATTATATATTTGATTATCTTGCCAGTGGTTCGGCACTCCTTCATTCCTTTGCCGATCGTGACCTTCATATTCTCTGTTGTTAATATAGCCATCTCAGTCATGTCTCAGCAAATTAACCTCTCCGTATTAGGGTTCAGGAAAATTATTTATGTTTTTAGGCATGTTTCTTCTCAGCTGATCATCGAAATTTCTCCTTCCGGCCATATCTTCGTTTCTTCCTTCCATGAGTTCAGAGAAACAAATCAAAGCCATTGTGAAGTTTTCTAGATTTTGGTCAATGGTTCACTGCACGATCCTGTTTTCATCTATCATAAGTCGCATGACCACAACAATCTGTTTGACCATCCCCAAAACCAAATCATTGTTCACTCAGGAAACACCATCAACAATAGCCATTTGATCAACTTAACTTAAGATCATTGGTTTCAGAGGTGGAAGCCGTATGTCATAATCGGGATCCCTGATGTTCCTTGTATGTTCCTCTGTGGGAGAAAGATCTTGCACAGACACTCGCCTTGCCGGCAGCCCTAAACGCAATGTTGTCCTGTTTAGGGGATCGACAATGTTCGGATAATTCGTCTCTTCCCTACTTTCCAAACCCTGTTCGGTTTGGTTCACCGCACTCAGTGCATCAGCCATTATAAGGGCTGCATCCTTTCCATTCCTAGAGTCAGACATATTCCTGACACAAGCAATGGGTCCCACTGGACGTGCCAAAAAGATGTTAACCCTAAAAAATAGAATTTTAGAATTAATACCTTTAGATTGTTTAATTAGGTCCCTGTTACAGTACTATCAGTCCTTTGGATTTATGTTACTATTTTTTTGGTATTTTTCTGGTTTAATAACAATAAAGTAACTAGATCTAGTGTATATAGGCAATAATCACCGTCAACCTTCAATCTAGGGATTTGTGCTATTTAAAAGTAACTTAAAAAGACAAATATATAAGCTACCAAAGCCATCAATAAATCACTTCAGGGATCTGATATATAGGTTGTCGCCATTAATCAATAAGGTTTTGTATTTAGGCAATAGCCGTCAACAGTGATCACAGCAAAGCAATTTGAGAGAATTTGATTTTGTATTGAATTGAGTGATATCTCTTTTACAACGTGTTTACAAGCCTATTTATAGGAACTATACACGGGCATCCTAGTAAATAAAAAAAAAATCCTTACTCTAATAGGAAAGTACAAACTAAATAAGCTCACTATAAACAAACGGGCCCAGATAAAACCTATAGCCTACAGCTGTACAATTAACCTCCAAGTGTAAGGCCTTCTCTTTTTGGGCCGGTGTCAACAATCCCAAAAATGTATATAACTATTTATAAATAGAACCCTCACAATCAATCAATTTCAAATTGTAATTTTCATGGTATAGGAGCACTAGAAGTTTAACGGCCACACTATCTATTACTTCTTGTTTACATTTTTTTGATCTCATATGTTTTATAAATCAAATACCTTTGCACTTTGTTTGGAAAAAAAAAATTGGGTGGAGAAAGTAAGGGAAAAGAAAGAAAAGAGGGTACAAGAGAAAATATCATTCCCGTTATTTGTTTGGAAAGAAGGAAAAAGAAAATATAGGGAAACTAATTTTATTGTCTAAAAAATTATTGAAATTATTGAAAAAATATGTATGAAAGATAAAATGACTTATTATACCTTTGAAATATAAAATTATAATATATATAATTTACGAACTATTTATATATACACATGTAAGATTGAAATAACATAAATAATTCAAATTAATAATCATGTCTTATATCTAGTATTCAATTTCACTAATTATTATTATTATTATAAAATGAAAGAAAATAAATAAGGATAAAGAAAAATAAATTAAAAGTGGTTGATTTGTAACCTGGAATCATAATGGCGATACATATAGGGGAAATATATTTACTAGTCCCGTGATGGTATCATCCACGTGGAAGGAAGAGCAAGAAGACTCCTATGAGCCGTCAAACCAATGAAGTAGAAGAGCTCTTGGCAACGTCGTAAATACTCAAATCAAGAAAAGACTTTCGTACAAGGAAGAATCCAAGCCTAAAGTGAAAATTCATACTTGAGGGGAGAGATTGTTGTGATTTCTAACATGAATGAAAATCTCGCATTAAAAAAATAGAGGTCAAGTAAGAAACATATAAATAGGAATGACTCATAAACTTACAACTTATTTTATACACGGATTTGTAATCCTTAATATTAGTAAATAATGAGATTAGTGATTCCACTTGATAGAGATTGATAAAAACATAGGGGGTTAGGTTTTAGATAACACTAATCTTGTAATATCTTAGGTTTTTCCCCTAATTAGAAATTTGTTTGGTATGAATATATATATATATATATATATATATATATATATATATATATATATATATATATATATATATAAGTACATTTGGAAGTTTATAAGTCATGAAGTTAGAAAATCCTATTAGAAAAGTAGTATGAGAATTTCTCATTATGATATGGTTTGATAAATATGTAACAATTAGTTATATGAATGTGAATTATATAATTACTTGTTAGTGAATAAATGAGTATATTTTGATTTAAAATTAAACTAAAAAAAAATTATTAAAAGTGTGAAAGAATATAAAAGGAAAATAAGAAAATAATTAAGTTATCAATTTTGATTAATTAAGTAATAAAGGAATTAGTTTAAAGAAAGGTGGGCCCACACCTTGCTTGGCAAAAATATGACAATTAATTTAAGGTATCAATACTCCATTATATGTAATAATTTTACCTACAATCTTTACACAAAAATATCTATTTTTGCTATAATTATTTTAAATTACTTAAGATAATTATGACCACCATTTATACTAAAAGAAATAAAATAATAATATATATACATGTTTATCATCAACTTTCTACACACTTCTCTTCTTTTCGCGTAGAGCTAGAAAGTAGCCTAAAATGTTTTCTTTTCTCTTATCATTTTTGGACACCAATAACAAGAGGGCGATTTGAGAATTTGAGATGTAAAAGATTGATAAAAGGCACCACATAGGACGACCGTTACAGCTTTGTAGGACCTAAGTATACGAATTATTTCTCAAAGTTAAGGTGAGTAAATAATATATGTTATACTCTTATTCGTAATATTTGTTGACCCTAAGATTTCATATGTGATTTTGATGATGCAAAATATTATTACTACTAATAAGTTTGCTTAGTGTTGTTGGTGTTAGTTAGTAATATTTATTGCCATTGATGCAATAAAGAAATTAAATGTGAAGATCAAGATGATCTCCATGGAAGCAAAACTGTTGACTAAAGTCTGTACTACTTGGGATAGTTTATGAATGCAAACTATATATGGATGGATAGCTACATCAGTCTAGTTTTAGGAACAAAAATTGGTATAATTTTTGTAGTTTGAAAAATAGAGTTTTGAATTTTTAATTGAATTATGCTCAAGCTGTCAGGCTGGGTAACAAGCAGATGATGTCAATTAAAAATAGTGGCATTAATTCTAAAAAGGGATTTTAAACATTCCCTTGTCCAAATTTGTAGCTCTGGAATTCTGGTTTCATATGCAAAAATCCTTGCATCAATATGAGGTTTATAAAAGAAGCATTGGATAAAATACTGAAGCATGTTCAAACTGTCATGACTAGATAAACAATAAAATATTTCAATTTTTTAGAGTATGAAGATGGATTATTTTGAAATTTGTTAAAACTACAAAGTTGTAGTAGACTACTTCAAGTTTCCAAAAAAAAAAAAAAGATCATCATTTGGAGTTGTATAACTTAAGATTTTGAATTTTTGAATGTATCTATTATATAGCCATTGGAATATAGTCGTTATATATCCGTTGGAACTTGTCTAGTACCATTTTTAGAACACTAAGATGGTTGTTTGAGCATGAAATGAAGACCTATATATATCTAAAGACTCAAGGTGAATTAAAGTGAAGTTTTCATACATCAAGAATATCTTTGTGTGCTTAAATTTATTTTAAACTAGATTACATTTTTCTATTTTTTACTAGCTATTTGCAAGAGTGAGATTAGTTTCATTCTTCACAAATCTTTCTCTATTGTTTAGGTTTGAGTGTGAGCCTAGTGAAAACACTTGTGAGGTTTGAGTGTGAATCTAGTGAAAACACTTGTGAGGTTTAAGTGTGAGTCTAGTGAAAACACTTGAGGGGTTTGAGTGTGAGCCTTGAGAAAACACTTGTAAAGTTTGGTGTGAGCTTAAACACTAAGTTGGGAGTGAACTTAGTAAAACTCCATTGATAGTGAAATACCCAATTGAGATTGGGGAGTGGATGTAGGATTGGTTATAATTCGAACCACTATAAATCCTTGTGTTCTTTCTTTTTCTTTCTTTCTTGTTCAATTAATTTTTTAAATTACCCACCAATTCAACCCCCCCTTCTTGGTGCATATTGGGCAACAAGTGGTATCAGAGCATTGGTCTCATTTCTATAAGCTTCAACGCGTGAGAAAAGATCAAAATGACCATTGAAGGGAGCAATCATCTCAAACCATACTTTGATGGCACCGACTATGCTTATTGGAAGTATAGAATGGAGATATATCTTGATAGTGATCTCATAGACATATGGGATAGTGTGCTTGAAGAGTGGAAGCCTCCATCAAAGGTGATT
>CATKHJ010338549.1:0-16645 GCA_949750685.1 Vernicia montana | reverse complement strand
ATTTTTTAATATGTATATATAGTATGAACATATATATATATATATTACTATCTATTTTAAAATTTTAACTCTCTTAATCAATTCTTTGCAAAAAAAATTTGAGTAAATAGAACAAGAAATTAATTTAAAAAATATATATATATTTTAAATTTTAAGTCAAATAAAAATTTTATTTATTATGTATCTAAATTAATTTTTAAATAAAATTATATTCAATTTTAATATTAATAATAAAATTAATTTATAAGTATATTATATTCATTTATATGAAATATAATAGTTATTTTATGTCATGAACCAAATTTTAAAATTGGAATAATTATTCTATTCCTAACCTATTTTATTTTTTAGAAATAGTTATTCTATTTATTATATATTCTATTTCGCGAACTAAACATAGCCTATAGATTCAACTTGAGATTTTATAATTTTAGAAATTTCATGAGTTGAAATATGGATGATTTAAAGTTATTTAAAAGTAAAATAAAAAATAATTTATTTAGGGTCCGTTCGATATTATTTTCTGTTTTCTATTTTTTATTTTTCAAAAATAAAAACAAGATTTTGAAAACAAAAATTTGTTATTTTTTGTTTTCTATTTTTTATTTTCAAAATGTTTCTGAATAAATATGAAATAAATAAAAATAATAATTTTTTAAAAATATTTTCTAATACTTATTTTTTTAAATTAATAAAAAAACAGAAAATCGCAATGATACCAAACAACCTCTTAATTTATGTGTTTTGTCACAGCTACTACAATTCATTGATAAAAAAAAAATCCGCTGTTAGATAATATTAAAAAATTATACATTAAAAATTAAAAATAAATCCATCGATCAGATGCGGCGTCGTTTTGTCTAAGGATAAGAGGACAGCAACAGCAAAAAGGAGAAAACACGCGTTATAACTAAAAATGATTTCATAACTTTAGTTATGAAACCATTGAAATCGATTCCAATGGTTTCATAACTAAAAATGATTTAAGAGATCAATAAAAATTTATTATGTAATGATTCATCTTTTGTCGCACAGAGCCAAAGAAAGAGAGGCAGCAGAAACCAATGGGCAATGGCTATCTTAGCCTCTACAGCACCCACACAAAAGGGAATAGTGATAACAGTGCCAGTTCTGGTGCTATCCATCTCGGTGGCAGCTATTATGTTGTTCTTTCTTCTGTCTTCTTTATCGTGTGATTGTCCAGCTTCTGTTGCTAATTCTTTACATCGTTTTGACGATGCCAGTGCCGGAGGTGGAGGGTTGGGAGACAGTAAGGAGAGAATATCGCCGACAAAAGAGGATATTGAGTGGGTGAGGGATCAGATCCGTGAGAATGGATTGCATGTGCAAGATAATGTTCTTCGCAAAGGCATTAACCCTCGCACTAGGGCTCAGCAACTCAAAGATCTCATTCAGTAAGATCTATCTCTCTCTCTCTCTCTCTTTGTTTGTACGGGTGTTTGTTTTGTGTTTCTGCGTTATTGGGTTTTGTTTGCTTGTCCAAAAAGGTGGGATTTGTATAGACTAATGTGCATTTTAATCTTTGTGAACTATAGTTGAGCTAATCTGTCTGTTTCTGTTTTCTGTTAAATGTATGGCATTTGATTTGGTTGAGGGTAGATTTTAGTCTTTTAAATTTCTCTCAATTTCCCAGCAACTAAAATGGTGATTTGTGCCTTGGAATTTATTGTAGGTGATGATACATGATCTGCTTATGTTAGATGTTCCCTACAAAACTTGAGCAAGTTTTGTATTTTTCTGCACATGATAATTTCTGTTTGTACCCATTTTTTTAATTGATCGGACAATATTTTTCAGGTACAAGGGCATATCTGTTGAGAAAATGTTAAATAAATAAATAAATAAATAAAGGTCAATATTGTAGGCACCTAATTCGGTTTCTATAATTAGATGTGCCTACAATGTTGATTATTTTCCTATTGTGTTTTGGTTACAGCTTGTAGCAAGCAGTAATCAAAATAAATAGGAAGGATTTGAAGCCTATATAAAGGCTCTCTTCCTCCTTTCAAATGTATCCCCTCCATTTTTATATCTCCATATTTATATATTTGTTTTGATAACACATTGTAATTCCCTTATTATTAGATGATCCCTCTCTTTTGTAACAACAAATTTTGGTCATAATTTTGTAACTTGTTGTTTGATAGTGTAAGAGAGGTTAAGAATATTGGGTGTATTGGGTTTGGAATTGAGAATTATTTTCTCTTTATCTTGTACCACCTTTGAGTTTATTAGTAAAATTTTATCTTCTTCGCCCGTGGACGTAAGCTTACGCTGAACCACGTTAAAATTGTGTTCTCTTTATTTGATATTCTTTTGTTGTCCAATCTTATTTACATAGCCAAATAAAGTAAACATTGTGTAAAATTTACAACAAGTGATATCAGAGCCTGATTGCCTTTTTTCTTGGGGTAGAGTGTTTATTGTAATATTTATCTAGCTTAGTTATGGCAACAACAAGATTTGACATTGAGAAATGTGACAACAATATTAGTTTTGCTTTATGGCAAATAAAAATGCGGGCAGTCTTGACACAAAATGGGCTGCAACATGCTCTTGTGGAGAAAGATACATTTGAAAGGAGGAAGGGAGCCTTTATATAGGCTCCCAATCCTTATTTATTTTGGTTAAAACTTGCTACAAGCTGTAACCAAAACACAATATCAAAATAATTAACATTGTAGGCACACCTAATTGTAGGCACCGAATTAGGTCCCTACAATATTGACTTTTATTTATTTATTTATTTTTAACATTTTCTCAACAGCTGTAACCAAAACAAATAGAATGGAGAGGGAGTTTGCATAAAAAAAAAAAAAAAATTAAACTTTTGTGTTTTGTGGAGAAGGATAATGAGTTTGCTAATTTTAAATTATAGTGGAATTTTGTTCGAGGTGGAGTTTGTTAGAGGTGAAGTTATTGTATTTTTTTTTTCTTTTAACATTTGGTGTAAATTTATTGAGAAAATGTTAAATAAAAAAAAAAAAGTCAATATTGTAGACACCTAATTTGGTGCCTACAATTAGGTGTGCCTACAATGTTAATTATTTTGATATTGTGTTTTAGTTACAGTTTGTAGTAAGCTATAACCAAAACAAATAGTATAGGCTCCCTTCCTCCTTTCAAATGTATCCCCTCTATTTTTATATCTACACATTTATATATTTGTTTTGATAACTCATTGTGATTCCCTTATTATTGGGTAATCATTCTCTTTTATTACAACAAGTTCTTATCCTAATTTTGTAACTTGTTGTTTGATATTTTGTATAATAGATGTTAAATATTGGGTGTATTGGGTTTTGGAATTGAGAATTATTTTCTCTTCGTCTTGTACCACCTTTGAGTTTATTAGTAAAATTTTATCTTTTTTGCTCGTGGACGTAGGCTTACGCCGAACCACGTTAAAATTGTGTTATCTTTGTTTGATATTCTTTTGTTGTCCAATCTTATTTACATAGCCAAATAAAGTAAACACTGTGTAAAATTCACAATAAGTGGTATCAGAGCCTGATTGCCTTTTTTCTTGTGGTGGAGTGTTTATTGTAATATTTATTTGGCTTAGTCATGGCAACAATAAGATTTGACATTGAGAAATTTGACCGCAATATTAGTTTTGTTTTATGGCAAATAAAAATGCAGGCAGTCTTGACACAAAATGGGCTGCAACATGCTCTTATGGAGAAGGATACATTTGAAAGGAGAAAAGGAGCCTTTATATAGGCTTCCAATCATTCCTATTTGTTTTGGTTACAGCTTGCTACAAGCTGTAACCAAAACACAATATCAAAATAATCAACATTGTAGGCACACCTAATTGTAGGCACCGAATTAGGTGCCTACAATATTGACCCTTTTTTTTTTTTTTTTTATTTAACATTTTCTCAACAACTGTAACAAAAACAAATAGGATGGAAAGAGAGTTTGCGTTAAAAAAAAATTTAAAATTTTGTGTTTTATGGAGAAGGATAATGAGTATGCTAATTTTAAATTATAGTGGAATTTTGTTCGATGTGGAGTTTGTTAGAGGTGGAGTTATTGTATTTTTTTTTCTTTTAACATTTAGTGGAAATTTTTTGAGAAAATATTAAATAAATAAATAAATAAAAAGTCAATTTTTTAGGCACCTTATTCGGTGCCTATAATTAGATGTGCCTACAATGTTGATTATTTTGATATTTTGTTTTGGTTACAGCTTACTACAAGCTGTAACCAAAACAAAATATCAAAATAATCAACATTGTAGGCACATCTACAAGCTGTAACCAAAACAAATAGGAAGGATTGAGAGCATATATAAAGGTTCCCAACCTCCTTTCAAATGTATCTCCTCAATTTTTATATCTCCACATTTATATATTTATTTTGATAACCCATTCAAATGTATCTCCTCAATTTTTATATCTCCACATTTATATATTTATTTTGATAACCCATTGTAATTCTCTTATTATTGGGTGATCCCTCTCTTTTGTTACAATAAATTTTGGTTCTAATTTTGTAACTTTTTGTTTGATATTTTGTATAAAAGAAGTTAAGAATATTGGGTGTATTGAGTTTTGAGATTGAGAATTATTTTCTCTTTGTCTTATACTACCTTTGAGTTTATTAGTAAAATTTTATCTTTTTCGCCCGTGGACGTAGGCTTACGCCGAACCACATTAAAATTGTGTTCTCTTTGTTTGATATTTTTTTGTTGTCCAATCTTATTTACATAGCCAAATAAAGTAAACACTCTGTAAAATTCACAACAAGTGATATCAGAGCTTAATTACCTTTTTTCTTGGGGTGGAATGTTTATTGTAATATTTATTTGACTTAGTCATAGTAACAATAAGATTTGACATTAAGAAATTTGACCGTAATATTAGTTTTGCTTTATGGCAAATAAAAATGCGTATAGTCTTGACACAAAATGGACTGTAACATGTTATTGTGGAGAATGATACATTTGAAAGGAGGAAGGGAGCCTTTATATAGGCTCTCAATCCTTCCTATTTGTTTTGGTTACAGTTTGCTATAAGCTGTAACCAAAACACAATATCAAAATAATCAATATTGTAGGCACATTTAATTGTAAGCATCAAATTAGATGCCTTTAATATTGACCTATTTTTTTTTTTTTATTTAACATTTTCTCAACAACTGTAACCAAAACAAAAGGGATGGAGAGGGAATTTGCATAAAAAATAAACTTTTGTATTTTGTGGAAAAAGATAATGAGTTTGCTAATTTTAAATTATAGTGAAATTTTGTTCAAGGTGGAGTTTGTTAGATGTGGAGTTATTGTATTTTTTTTTTCTTTTAACATTTGGTGGAGATTTATTGAGAAAATGTTAAATAAAAAAAAAAGTCAATATTGTAGGCACCTTATTCGGTGCCTACAATTAGGTGTGCCTACAATGTTGATTATTTTGATATTAAATTTTGGTTACAGTTTATAGTAAGCTGTAATCAAAATAAATAGGAAGGATTGGAAGCCTATATAAAGGCTCCCTTCCTCCTTTCAAATGTATCCCCTCCATTTTTATATCTCCACATTTATATATTTGTTTTGATAACCCATTGTAATTCTCTTATTATTGGGTGATCCCTCTTTTTTATTACAATAAGTTTTGGTTCTGATTTTATAACTTTTTGTTTGATATTTTATATAAGAGAAGTTAAAAATATTGGGTGTATTGAGTTTTGGGATTGAGAATTATTTTCTCTTTGTCTTATACCACCTTTGAGTTTATTAGTAAAATTTTATCTTTTTCGCCCATGGACGTAGGCTTACACCGAACCACGTTAAAATTGTGTTCTCTTTGTTTGATATTTTTTTGTTGTCCAATCTTATTTACATAGCCAAATAAAGTAAACACCCTGTAAAATTCACAACAATATCACACTATGAGGATCCAGAATCCAATAATCATACTGCACTTCCTTGCCCTGGTGAGCTCCATGTGGAAGTGCACCATAGCAACTATGGGGAGCCCTGGGCAGGTGGACGAGATGTGTTTGAATTCCTTGCTGAATCTGCCCACTTATCACCCAGCTCCCAAGTGCTTGAGATTGGGTGTGGCACACTCGGTGTTGGCTCGCATTTTATTCGGTATCTTAGTCCTTAACACTACCACTGTCTTGAAAGGGATGAGCTCTCTCTAATGGCTGCATTTAGGTATGAACTTCCTTCTCAGGGTCTTTTACGCAAGCAGCCTCTGATTGTGCGAGGAGAAGATATGGATTTCTCCAAATTTGGTTCAGGAGTTGTGTATGATTTGATATATGCTAGTGCTGTGTTTCTTCACATGCCTGATAATCTTGTCTGGGTTGGACTAGAAAGGCTAACAAGTAAGTTGAAACCTTATGATGGGCAAATCTTTGTGTCACATACTATAAAGTTCTGTTCAAGACTGGGAGGTGAGGAATGTACCAAGAGGCTGTCAAGTTTGGGACTTGAGTATGTGGGAAAGCATACACATGATAGCTTGCTTTTTAATCACTATGAAATTTGGTTTGAGTTTAAAAGGTTCAAAGCTTAAGAAGTGCAGAATATAGTTTTCATTTGGAGTAAATTCTGATGTGAGGTTGAAGCTACCCTGGCTGTTGTATGCATGTTTTTGTTGTTTCTGATTTCTTGCCTTAATATTCATGAATTGTATTAGGCATATGTCTGATCCAAATGTAAAATAGGTAAATTTGACCTGTTGAAATTACAGAGATTCCTATTTGATGCTTCCTAGCATTATAAATTACTGAAGTGTGGAATAATGTTCAAATTCATAACCTGTGATTGTGCACACTTTATAGGGAATTCTTGTTTTTGCTTCTGTCATGGCAACTCTGGGACTGCAGATAATCTTGGAATCAGTTCGCAAATTGTTATCTGATGCAAGTGGACCCTGATTAAATTTCTAGTCTGTGAAAAGTCCCTTTTCCATTAATGAATATCACATGTAGTTAGTAAGACTATAAGACAGAACATAGAAGGATAAAATCTCTGGATGTATTTGAAAGCACATCCATGTTCATGTTTCTACTAATGCTCTTTACAGGATGCTGAATTTGAATTGAACAAAGAGCAAGAGTGCTGGGTTGTGGTAATTATGCTTTCGGTGACTAGTAAAACTCATGCTGATGGTTTATTGCCGCACATTTACTAATGAGATTGTTAAAGCTTATGCCCAGGATCATTTTTTTGACGTTGTTACAAATATAATTGGCCTCATTGCTGCTCTTCTTGCTAATTACATGGAAGATTGGATGGACCCTGTTGGAGCTATAATTGTAAGTAAAAGTGTAAAACCAGCTTCTCTCTCTCTCTCCCTTTCCCTTCTTCCTGTTATTGATTTCTCCATTCATGGTATATGCATCCATTTTAGAAGATTAGAGAAGGTAATAATATGGTCGTCATTAACATTGCTCTCTTCTACTATTTGGAATTTTACCATTAGGTGGTTTTAAATGGAGTTAAGAATCTGCTACGGACTATTGTTAGGTTGACAATAGATAAAATCACCATCTGCCGACATAGGTAGTTCCAATTGTTTCAGGTAGACCGTAGACTCTTGTAGATGTGCTTTGGACTCCTATAGAAAGAAGGATGACATTGTGAATGAGCACAATTATCTGCACTAGCTGCTCTCTTAGGGCCTTCAAAGAATTAGGGGCAATAAATTGGTTATGATTTTCTTGTTCATTACCCATCAGGATACATTCGTGTGGAGCATTGACTTGATTCTTGAAATTCATAAGCCTGTTTTAATGAATTAAATTAGCGTTAGAAGAGCTTCTGTTTTGACTCACAAAATGCTTGCACATTACTGAACCTTGAGAATTGATATTTTCCTGCAGCTGGCCTTGTACACCATTCGCACATGGTCAATGACAGTGCTGGAAAATGTGAATTCCCTTGTTGGAAAATCAGCAACTCCATATTATCTGAAAAAACTCTCCTACCTTTGTTGGAACCATCACAAGGCAGTTAGATACATAGATACAGTTCGGGCTTACACCTTTGGGTCTCACTACTTTGTTGAGGTTGACATTGTCCTGCCTGCAAGCATGCCCTTGCAAGAGGCTCATGACATTGGAGACTCGAGCTACTGCCAGAGATTGAGAGTGCCTTTGTTCATCTTGATTATGAGTACACACACAAGCCTGAGCATGCACGGTCACACCCATAGTAAGAAGCAAATCTGATCTCTTTGTTTTTTGGCTTCTTTTTGGTTTTCTACTACCAAGTTTTACTGCATATTAAGTCCATGAAGCGGAGGCCATATGGATGTTATGTAATTTCTGGAAATTATCATATGCAGATAATTATTAATTGTAAATTCTACGAATGCACAACTTAAAATTTGGGATTTGGTGGATATTCTGCTGACTAGGGTAGATGACTTGAGAAAACATTATCTATAGATTGAATCTGGCGCTATACTTGAGATTCAAATGTTTATTATGGTAGAACTTTTTGTATTGTTTTCTACGGTTGCTGATCTCTATAGGCACATTTGGTTCCTTTTAAAATGGAATGGCAAAGAAAATTCTTATAAACCCAACTTGAGCGAGTTAACAACTTTGATTAAGGACAAAACAACTAGCAAAAAAGAAACTAAACAATAAAAAGGACTTTGAAGATGGTGGCTAGCACGAGCTTGAATCCTGAAATTTACCACCATTCTTTTCTTTCGCGTATGCCTTGGCAGAGTCTGCTCCAGCCGCTGTAAAAGCTGATACCTCCGCGACCACCTAAAACCAAAAACAATCAATTGTTGTTGCAATAATGAAAAACATAAGATGATGTGTAAATCTTTTTTAAAAAAAATGGCATAATTGTAATACATATAATTCCAAATAATTTTTGGACAATTCTTTTTATTTTTTAACCCATTGACATTTCTTTTATTTTTTAAAGTTATTTTAAAATTTTAATCGGCTACAAAACCAATTTAATCTTTGTTGGAAAATGAATTTCAATAGAATAAATACAAGATAAGCAGTTGTTATTTTTTACGTAATATTGATAAAAATAATTTTTCAAAAAAAAAAAAAAAAAGTAAACCAAATAACAATTTTTATCAATATTATGTAAAAAATAAGGAAAATTCTTAAGCTACTATACCAGGGCCTGTTTGGGTGTCAAGTGGTTTGGAAATGGAGATGCGGAGACTAGCTTCATTCTTGTTTAGGCCTCGATGGGTGTTTGAGAAGGATAAAAAATTTATGGGCTTCATTGGTCCTTTCAAGTAGTATTTTCTTAGGGCTTCTTATTCTCGTATGTTTATATTACTATTTATTTTCTTTTATGCAGAGTGCTTGTAAAATTAAAACTTTAATAATAAAATATAATAAAGTTTTTCTTCTTTAATGAAATTATTAATTAAAGAAGGTATAAGTTTCTTTTATAAAATTTAAGAGTGAGACTCTATATATATATATATATATATATATATCACTATTGTTAGGTTATTATAAAACATTAGTCGCTGTTTCACGTATTACATAAATTTTGTTATTTTTTCATTTAATTTATTTTTTAAAATATTTTAATATATATAAATTATTATTATTATTCTATTAAATTTAAATTTTATCTTTTAATAATTGTAAATATTAATATAAATAAAATATATAAATTAAGTTGATTATATATGAATCAGTTGAAAAATAATAAAAAAAAATTATATTATTGACATGTATAAATTTTTAGTGTCATATCACTTATTTTTCTTCTTTTAACTAAGGATCCAGTAAATAATATTATAATAAATAATATGTGACAATTTAAATTGTGATTATTCCATTTAATTATTTTTAGGGCAACTTGAAAGATTTGATTTGGATACATTTTAATGGAATATATATATATATTGGCCAAGTATCATTATATACCTGAATAAAAGTGGCAAAAAAGAAACCGCCCCTTCTTTCTCCTACCCCACATTGATCACAACCACACATATAATATTTTACATTTTAAAAAATAAAAAGTAAATTAAATTAATAATATTTTTAGTGATAATATTAATGTCAAATATATTATTTATCTTATAAGATAAGATTAAAGAGATTAAATTATTTTAAAATGAAAGCTCCAACTTTATTTTAAATTTAGATATAAAAATTTTAAAATATAAATTCTATTTTTATTTTAAATTTAAATTCAAAAAAAATTCTAAATTTAACAAAAATTACATGTTTGTTACAATTGCAACTCAAAAAATTGATTTAAAATTTTAATACATATATATTCAACTTTTGGATTGTACAATTCAAAAAATTGCATATATCATATATGTTTCCACAATTGTGATGCCAATGGTCCGTCTCATATGATTAAAAAGTCTTAACTTCCAAATTTGTATGTCTATTTATGATTAGCTATGGAGAATAATCACTAGGTATTTGTAGAGAATTTTTATGTTTTGTTTTATATATATATATATTGACGCAGCGTAAGTAAAAAGGCAAAACCAATTTAGAGTTTTAAAATTTCTAAAATGTATTTGATGTCTTAAAACATGCAAAGTAGGGATTAAATAGGGACCTCGAAACCCTAAACATGGGAACAAACATGAAAACTACCAAAAATGACAGATTCGCAATATTACATCAGAATAAAATAAAGATTCAAATAAAGAAAAAGCCACAGATGGCGCTTAAATCCGAGTTTCCTACCAAAAGTTACAAACAAATTATTAAGTTACCATAAATAGAAAAACAACTCGTTTAGGAGCCCAAATGAGGGAATTTCGGATTCGTTGGACTATTTTCCTTTAGATTAAGTACTTGTAGGGCCCAAATTCCCAGCTGTCCCGGGCCACTATTTCTTTTGCTTGGCCCGTTGCCTTTCCAGACGGCTCAAAAACCCTTCTGCAAGCTCCTCCACTTCACTTATTATATTGCTTTTTTTTTTTTTTTTTGGGTTTTGTTGTTCAAAGATATTGTAGTTTGGATTTATGTAGAGATGATTATACCTGTAAATTTTCACACTAACGTGTTTAGATGAGTTTTTTTTCCTTTTCATTGCACCATATTGACTTTTTAGTAGTACAATTAGAATGTATGGGCACAAGAATTTTATACTAAGAACTGAAAATTGATATCGATAGATAGATGCTTTGTTATTGATAATTTTGATCGTGTATTGATTGCGGATGGTCTGAATTCTAAATTTTGATTTTAGTTCTCACTTTTGTAATTGGGGCAGTGGGACAGATTTTTTTAAATGTTTTATTTGATCAATAGAATTTTTGGGCCTAGTTATGTTTGCTTTATGGATTCCTTGTAAGCATTAGTATAAAGTATAAACTAATTAGATGTTAATTTATTTAAATCATTTGTTGATTAGTTGTATATTATGGTGACGTGGATATGTATTCACTCTTTCACCTTTGTACTAGCAACTTTGATTTCCACTTTATTTGAATTTTTAGTTTATATGGTTTGTTTAGTTTATATGAGTTTTTATTAAAGTGACCCTTAGCATATTCTTAAATTTTAGATGTCATTGGTCTCTAGCTAATATATAAGAAGTTATAACCTCAATAATTTCTTGACAAGAGATTAGAATATAGTAAATAGAGACCCAAAAAGATAATTATGTCTAATTATATTATATTTGTCTATATACATGTATATTTTGTCACTTTATTGATTTTTCTTTTGTCAATCTCCCTTAAAATGCAAATTCTATTATATATAGGTATGACATCTTATGACTCTACTAGAGCCAATTGAAAGGATCCTACACTAGTAAAACTTTTTCTAGATTTATGTATTGAACAAGTGAGTGAAGTTGATAAACAAGGAAGTAGTTTGAAGAAAGAATCTTGGCCAAAAATTATAAAGCACTTGAAGAGAAAATAAATCTTAAGTTAAATAAAAAACAACTGAAAAATGAATGGAACTACTTGAAGCAGAAGTACACTATGTGAT
Organism: Vernicia montana; assembly: GCA_949750685.1. NCBI lineage: Eukaryota > Viridiplantae > Streptophyta > Magnoliopsida > Malpighiales > Euphorbiaceae > Vernicia > Vernicia montana. Next base: position 4,699 of record CATKHJ010338549.1, on the reverse strand, counting down.
ATAATATAATAGGAAAAAGTGGGTACGGATATGATCCTGTAACAAATATTATTAACTAGAGTTCTCAAAAATGGAATGACTACATAAAGGTACTAATTATTTTCTTGCAATTGTACCTTTTCTTAAATATTTAATTAGTTAGCAAAAATAATTAATTTAGAACTTGTTATGCAACAGAGAGTTCCAAAACAAAAACAATTTTGATATATTGGCTTGCAAAATGCAGATGAGATGACATCATTATTTAATGGTATAATAGCAACTAGAAAAGAAGGTTGGGGTCCTTCTAAGGAAACTATACCTTTTAAGGACACTGTGACTTTAGATAGATCAACATCTTCTATCAATGAACCAGCAACAGTGGATTCAGAGTCACCAATTGATCTTGAGACACCACATTCAGTTGTTGCTAATGACAAGAAACACGAGAAACGTCATAAAAAGAATAAAATTGAGGATATAGATGATCAATTGATGACAGTTCTTAAAATTCTTAGAAATTCTGATGGATCTACTATAGAAAAGTGCAATAAAAAATTGGATGAGATGAACACATTGAAAATGAATGATCCTTTATACATTATTGCATGTAGTGTCTTTTGTGAAACTAAGGTGTATCGAGAGCAATGGTTGATGCTATCTCAGAAGCCTGAAGAAGTTAGAATTAATTGGTTAAAAATGATTGCTAAAAAACTGGGATTCATTTGAATTTTTGCCATCCACATTTTTAGGTTTTTTATTTTTTATTTTTTATTTTATGTTTTAATATTGGAAACAAATTGTTATTAGTTGATTATTTAAAACTATGTTTTTGAACACGATTATGTGTTGGTCAAATTCAGAATTTATTTATTTTTAATATTATCACATGTCATGTTTAATGATTGTTATTATGTATGCTATATCTTTTTAGGCCATTGATGTTTATTATATCTTAAATTGTGTAACAACATGTTAATTGAGAAACAAAGAAAAAGTTTAAAGGTGACTGCAACACTTCTTATATATAAGAAGCTTAGGAGATGTTGACGCAAAGGGAGAAGGCCAAATACTGACTCTTCTCTTAATAGAAATGAATATATACGAGAAATATTGGATGGAAATCCATCTCATTGTCTAAAGATAATGAGAATGAAAAAAGAAACATTTTTGAAATTGTGTGACCACTTTAAATCTAAAGAATGGTTACAAGATAGTTGGTACATTAGAGTAGAGGAAAAGATGGCAATATTTTTGATTACTCTTAGTCAAAACATTTGAAATCATGCTACAAAACGAAGATTCAACCATTCAACCCATACCATATATGTTTACTTTCATGAAGTTTTAAAGGCAATGCTATATTTTTCTAAAGAAGTGGTGGTACTAACTACATTCAATCCAGATTTGAATCAAGTCAAGCATCATCGACGACTTCAACAAATTTTTAAGGTATAGTACATAAACTTGCAACTTTAAAAATTTTTATTACTTTATATATTAAAAAAGTTTTAAAAAATTCTTTTAATAGGGTGCAGTTGGTGCACTTGATGGGACGTTTGTTCATGATGTTATACCACCTGACCAACAAACACCTTATCGAGGAAGAGGAGATTGCTATCAAAATGTGCTTGCTATATGTGACTTTGATATGATATTTACATTTGTTTGGGTTGGATGGGAAGGAGTAGCTCATGACTCGCGAGTATTAACAGAAACTATGTGAGATTCATAAAATAATTTTCCTTTTCCTCCATCTGGTAATATATATATTTGTGTCAGTTTTTTTATTTAATTGTTTATGCATTTTATTTTATAAAGTATATTAATTACACTTTATTATTTATTTGTTTCAGATAAATATTATTTATGTGATGCTGCATATACAAATACTAGGGAATTTATGGCTCCTTATCACAACACACATTGTTGGTTGTTAGATTTTTGAAATGACCGTCGTGCTAGAACAAAAGAAGAAGTTTTTAATCATACTCATGTTAAGCTAAGGAATGTGATTGAACGATCATTTGGTGTTCTAAAAGCACGGTTTCCTATTTTGAAGACAATGTCATCATATCAATTTGTTGTGCAAAGGAACATTGTTATAGCATGTGTTGCTATACATAACTATCTTCGTAAAACAATTATTATAAATGATTTTTTTGAACAATTTGATAGAGAGGAGTTGATATTTCAAACACTAGCTAATAATACTATGCAAAGACAAGCACAAAGGCAATCGGATCAAACATTTATAGTTAATTTGTAAGAACAAATTGCAAATGAGTTGGTTAATATGTGAGTGTTGACTTTTTAGTTGTATTAATATAATTTTTTTATACTCATTTATCAGTTTTTGTAATACTCATTTAAAGTTTAATAATGTTTATTTTTTAAAAACTTATGAAAAATATTATCCTAATATAATTATTACTTCTAAATATTATCCTATGATTTTTTTTATTTATGATTTTTATTTTTTAATTTTAAAACTGTATTTAATGGTTAAAATTTAAATATTAATATCACATGGTTAAATATGTCCAATAAAAAAGTTTAATAATTTTTAGTAATAACAGTTATCAAACATATTGATTATATTCAATACTTAAAAATTTCAGTATTTATTATATTCAACGTTTAAAATTCAGTACTTAATTTTTCAGCGCTTAATTTTCAATTTTATCAAACGTCACCTAATTTGCTTAAAATGTTTTGTATTGCAATATCTAACTTATTATAAGTTCAATATACCTTAATTTTGACTTTGATTTTACCTTGACTTTGCTCATAAAATTAAGAGATTTTGACAAATTGATATTTTTGAGTTTGCATATAGTAAGGTATATTAGACTTATAATAAATTGAGTTTTACAATACAAAATGACCTTAATCATTTATGTTGAATTACTTTTCTTACTATAAATCATTTATAGCTCTTGATATTTTGTAGTTAATCAATGTGTTTCATTTTATTGTTTATATATTTAACACTCCCTCTCAAGTAGCAACTGAGTAAAATCATTGGATTAAACTCAGTTGACACTTGACAAGCATACAAAGGCTTCTGTTCGAGCCACTGGGATTACAACCCACATATAATGGGTGCGGATCTTAACTCTGATATCATATTAAAGTCTCTAAATCTAGAAGTCAAGTTCAAGTAAAGTCAAATCTAAATTAAAGTTAAGGTAAGGTATATTGGACTTATAATAATTAAGTTGAATTTTATAAAAATAATTTATATAAGCCATTTTTGGTCTTTAGTTAATAAATGTATTTCATTTCAATTACCGTTCTATTATTTATATATTTAACACATATTTATATTTTCTTAAATTTTAATTTTTTTTTTGTGTGTACGTTCTCTGTCCCTATATATGTTTATACATTTCAAAAAAAAAAAAAAAATTTCTTTTGTTTGACTTTTCAATATTTTCATGTTGTAGGTTTATATATATATATATATATATATATATATATATATATATATATATATATGGTTTCAAAAATATTAAATCACCTATGTTAAAAAATATAAAATATTCTGGAATATGTATTATGTTTGAGTAATATTTTTACTTTCTTGAGGACTATAGACCCCTTTTGTAGCAAAATAAAAATCAACATTTCATATTTTATTTTTATTACATATCAACAAAGATTCTTCAAGCTAATAATTACTATGAAAATTTCTTTTATTATTCAAAAATTTTATTGTTATGATGTTTATGTATTTATATTGGCCAAATTTAATTCTTTTAAGAAATGCTCGAGATTGTATGAAAACTAAGTAAGTTGGCATGTTTATTTAGGAATTTCTATAACATTTGAAAGTTAAAGGGTTTTTTTATTTTTTTTTTATTTTTTTTTATTTTTTTTTATTTTTATTTATAATAAAATTGGCTTTATTAAGAATTAAGAAGATCAGCCAATAACACCTCTTCAATCGCAAGAGGAGGCACAAAAGAAACATAGAGACTAGCATTGTAACGAGCCAGCTTAGCTAAACTATGTGCTGGACCATTAGCTTACCTCTTTACATGATGAATAAAGAAATTTCTCATATCTCTAAGTCTAATACAGTCAGTAATCAAACTACCAAACTCTGTCAAACTATCAATTTTATTATTAATTGCATGGCTAACCACAAGAACATCTGTTTCAAAATCAACATTTGTAAGACCAAGTTCAATTGCCCAATAAATAGCCTCCCTCACTACCAAGGCTTCAGCTTTCTTCACATCAAATTGCGAATGGAGATGGACTGTCTTACAAGCATAGAAGCTAACATCGTCTTTGCGCAAAAGCATGCTCAAGCCAGTGGAGTTAGAGTCACGAAACAAGGCAGCATCAGTATTACACTTCATTCGACCTAAAGATGGCCTTGTCCATCGATTTTGAAATTGCATGTTAGGCTTACAACCATCAAAGCTGGGCTGGTGTGCTGCTCGCCATTGCTGCACAAAAGAAAAGGCAACATCACAAGCTATATCAGGCGGAACAAACATATCTTCCCACAACTTAGCATTTCGCCGACATCATATAGTCCACAAGATCACCGCCAGCTTACAACTATTGTCATCAGGTGTAGTAGCAAGAAACTTCAGTAACCAAACTTGAAACTCATCCACTGATAAATCTGGTTCTGTCAAGCCTCCAATCGCCCAACAAGAACGGGCATAAGGACACTCAACAAAGGTGTGCCATAAGTGGTCAG
>CATKHJ010338406.1:0-13263 GCA_949750685.1 Vernicia montana | reverse complement strand
ACATTCTTTTACTAAAATCATTTTAGTCAATAAACTATATATCATAACTCATATTTTCCAATCTTAGAAAATATCGTATACATTCGTAAAATAAATACAATTGTATTAATTACTCTTAAATATATATAAAATCTTACAACTTCATCCTTTAATCAATTTAAACCCGAATACATAAAATTACATGTAAAACAATAATTTCTCAGGTATTAAAAACAGTGCAACAAAATCAACAATATAGCGTTTTAGGCTCACCGGGGTCGAATTCTCGGAAACTAACTCCGGAATCGCGACGTATATGAAAAGCACAGCTCACTGGAAATTTGGAATCACCGGCGGCGCGTGAACCCACGCTCCGATGATCGGCCGGCCACGCGCTGCCACCACTGGCGGCTGCTGGAGTTGGGAACTACACCTTCTGACTCGTCTCGACGCCAGAAACATGAAAATGACCTTCACTCGCTGAGACTCGCTGCCGTTTCACCGGAAAATGGCTCAACAGTTTCGGTGGCTTGGTTGGCGATCTCCTTCTCCGATCGATCTCAGGTGGCGAAATTGGTATCAATGGAAAGCTCTTGCTACAAGAAATCGACCGGTACCAGTCTCACTCGATTTGGCCGCCGGAATCGGCTTCGAAAGCTTCGGCGCCAGCGAGCTCCTTCAAGTTGAGCGTGCTCCTTCGTCCAGCGCCGTTTCCCGCCGCCGTTGCTTCCCTTGAGGTCGCCTGATGTTGTTCGTTCCTCTGGCACAGACGGTGCAGTCCACCACCGGCCAGAGCTCAGGTTTCCCTCACCGGCAACCTACCTTCACTCTCTCTCTCTCTCTCTTTTGTTTTTCTGAGTTTCCCGATTCTTCTTCCTCCTCTTCTATTTTTGTAAATAATAATAATAATAATCTTAACTTATATTAATAATAAAAACTATATAATAAAATCATAATATTATTTATAATATTAACCAAAATAATAACATTACTAATAATAAAAACAATATTAATATTTACAATCAATAATCCAAATTTCATGAAATTCAATTCTTTAAATACAATTTTAATAAATCGAGTTAAATAATTACATTTTCATACAAAAATAATATTTCGAAAATAATTAAAAATTCAGGTCATTACAGAGATGAAGCAAGTGGATAGCAAATCAACAAATGCTTTGGTGTGTTTTGAAATAAAATGGAATATGGTATTTATAAGGAAAATGGAGGGTAGAAAAAGACCAAAAAGGGTCCAAAAAGTAGAAAAATGTAGGGGTAATTTCAAAATTTCACAAAAAAAAAAGGCAGAAGGGTAAATTGGGGTACAGAGTACGGGCACGCCGCCTGAGGCACTGGCGGCAGGGTACGGCTCCCCGGCGGCGGGCCGAGCTGTTGGCCCGACTGAGCTGATTCTGAGTTTTCGAAACATCCGGGTCAGTTTTTGGGTCTTTCGAGTCAGTTTTCGGGACATTCGGGTCAATTTTTGAATCTTTCGGGTCAGTTTTTGGGCTATTCTGAAGTCTGAAAAATTATCGGTCAGTCAGTGGCGGTGGATCCGATATTAATTATCGGACATTTTGGCAATCAATTATGGAGAAAATCTGGTCAGTTTTGGAACGGTGTTGTCTGGTACAGAAAGTCTGATCGGGGTCGGAAAAGTGTCAGTCTCCTTGTAATATAATGCATAAAAATCCATTTTTTCGAGGGGGCGCTGCCCCCTTGACCCCTGCCGAGACCGCCGTACCGGCTCTGCGTAGTGCACGAAATTTAGCAGGTGTCAAACTGCGGCAGTATCTTAGGGGTGTAAAATTGAGGGTTCACACATATAGAGCTAGATTTTCATTTTATTAGAGATAAAGTAGTTTTTAGGCTTATTAAACCTTAACATTTGACGGCAAATGAACAGATAGCAGATGTGTTTACCAAGGCTCTGTTTTCAGTACATTTCAGAGAGCTTATTAGCAAGATGAACATACATTATATGTATGCTCATCTTGAGGGAGAGTGTTAAAGATTAGCATTACAGCCTCATTATACAATGATTAGTTAGTTAGAATTAATTATATTAGACACATTTTTTTGTTTTAGAATTAGTCAGTTAGTTTCTTTTGTTGATGAGCTGGACAAGCTCTATTATGTATATATAGGCTTCCTTCTTTGTAAATAGAGTATCAATTTCATTTTTCTTTCAATCAAAAGAATCATTGCATATTATGCCCAAAATTTTGGAGGAAGCTTGGATTGAAATAAAAGTGCCCTAACTACTTAGAGTAAATGTTTATGCTTTCTCTTAACTACTCCATTTTGCTGTGGAGTATAGGGACAAGATTTTTGGTGTATAATACCTAGATCATGAAACAAAGTTTGGCAATTATGGTTGATAAATTCAATTCCATTTTCACTTATAACAATTTGAACTGAAGAATGAAACTGATTGGTAACCAGAGAAAAGAAAGTTTTAAGTTGTTGAAAGGTTTCAGTCTTGTTGCTTAACAGAAAAGTCCAAGTTAACTTGCTAAAATCATCTACTATGGTTAAAATGTAATGAGCTTTGGTTAAGGATGGAGTTCTATATGGACCCTCCATATGAACCAATTCAAAAGGTCTTGTGGTTTTAGTATGACTGATAGGAAAACGTAATCTGGTTTGTTCAGAAGTAGGACAAACCTCACAAACACCAACAAAATCATTGGAAGTTGGAATAGGTAAATGAGAAATCTTTTCATGAGAATGATGACCTAATATATTATGCAAAAGCTGAAAGGAAATAGGTTTTATTATTTCATTATTATCATAAGTATGTACAATGGAATTCTTGGACTATACAATGGACAGAATTACAGAATGTTTCAATTGAAACTCTTTGATAGTATTTACAGAAAACTACTTTTATTTAATATGTACAGACTAGCATACACTTTACCTACTGCTAAGATCTCCTCAATCCACAGGTCCTGAAACAAACAATAGGTGTCACAAAAAAAAAATTTATTTGCACGGCTTTAGTAAGTTTATGAATATATAAAAGGTTGAAATTAAAGGAAGGTACATGCAGGACTTTAGTAAGAATCAATTTAGTATGTAAAGAAACATATCCTACATGGTGTATTCTTTTTACAGTTTTATCAAGTAAGTTTACTGTAGAAAATTTTGTAAGTTTAAAAGGGTTATGCATAAGGATAAGGTAAAAACAAATATGATTTCTAGCTCTTGAATCAACTATCCAAATATTCTCAAGCTTATAATCAAACAAACTCAAAGTAAGTGTATGGATGGTACCTGCATAGCTTGTATAATTGGCATATTCACCACTTTCAGTAGCTCATTTTGCCTTTATGAACTTGGAGACTTCTTTCGGAATAACATAAGAGATCAAAGCAGTCAAACTCTCCTCCTTAGATACTCCTTGAATCATGTCAGTCTCATCAAGAGTATCTTATGCAATTACCCTACCCTGCCCTTTGGCCCTCTGTTTCTTCAGATTCTCATACCACTCAGGTATGCCATGAATCTTAAAGTATGTCTCTTTAGTATGACCATTATAACCACAATGACCACACTAGATCAGACTTTTTAAACTGATCTTTCTTCCAACCAGTTGAGTTCCAATTCCCAAAACTCTTCAATTTCTCTACCAGCATCCCTTATATTAAACTGATTTCTAACCAACATGGCATTATGATCTGTACTATCAATAAGAGTTTGAAATTCTCTCTGCTTTTCAACTCTAAGGACCATAGAGTATGCTTTATTAACACTGGGTAAGGGTTATAGAAGTAGGATTTGATTCCCAATGTTGTCATAATTATCATTCAAACCCATTAAGAACTATAATAGTTTGGTTAGAGAACTCATATCTGTTGTGGTTTTAGCTACCCCACAAGAACAGACAGGTTAAGGCATGACACAAACTAATTCATCCCAAAGTTTCTTAAGTCTAGTGTAGTACATAGATACAGACATGTTACCCTGTGTTAGTGAAGCAATTTCCCTCTGAATTTGGTACATCAAAGGCCCATTGCTTTCCCCAAATTGTTCCTCTAATTCATCCCATAGTTTCTTAACAGACCTAGCATATATGAAAGCATCTACTAACTCCTTGGATATATAATTTAACATCCAAGAAGTTACCATGAAATCTACCCTTTGCCACTGCTCGAATTCATCTGAGCCTTTCTCTGGCATTTTACACCTCCCATTTATAAAACCTAATTTGACTTTAGCACCTAATGCTATCTTCATCGATCTACTCCAAGACATAAAATTGGTGCCATTTAACTTTGCAAACTAAAGTCATACCTGGATGGTCTAAGTTTTGCAAGACCATTGGATCTCCGTCATTATGTGTCTTCAATCTATAGCTCCCTTCTCCAACATTCCTTCGAATAGCCCTCACATCCAACTGCTCAGTGTTTGTATCTGAATCCATGATTGTAGAATGCAAATCGAAATCAACTAAATTTCAGATTACTGTAATAGGAATGTCTAAAACTTTAGTGTTTAGCCCTATTCTTTCCAAACCCTAAGATTGGAACTTGCAATTAAGAATAATTTCTAGAAAAATCGAAGGAATGGATTTAAAATGAATCAAATCATGATCCAAGGAAACAGAACAAGGAATCGCGATTTGAGAAGATGAAAAAACAAATTTGATGTATAGAAACTAGCTCAAAAGAATCGAAACCCAAAAAAAATCGATTCAAGATTTCCAAAAAAAAAATGAAGAAACCCTAAAAATCAATCTGACTCGAAATTTCAAAAGAAAAATCGAGGAAGAAAATGCAATAGATCACAAAATAATTCTTTAGGAATCAATAAGAAGAACAAAACCTAGAATCTCTCAAATTTTCGATCAATCAGAAGAATAAAATCTAAAATTTTCCAAATTTTCGATCTATAAACCTATCGATCGATTTCAATCTTGAATTATTCAAAAACTTTCAAATCTCTCGATAATAAAACCTAAGATCTATCCTTAATGCCCACTCTGATACCATGAAGAATTCCAAGTTACCATTGTAGCCAAAACCTGTTGTAAAAAATATCTCAGATTTATGGACGAGAAATAAGATGAATATTTGAGAAATTCTTATTACCTCAAATAGAATAGAACACATTGTTCTTTATATACAAGCTGAAGCAAAAGACTAAACAGTCCCTACTAACTATTAATATTTACAAGTAAAGAAACATTTACAAAATAAATATATATACAGCTGCAAAAAATCCTGGCTCCACCCCTGGGTTGCCCATAAACATTACAATAGCTTAATTATTTAGAAGAGGAAAATTCGAATTCAATAAATTTTCATTTATTTGTTGTTTTGGATCAACTCATGTGTTTATCAAAATTAAATTTTTTTAACGACAAAATAAAAACCCCTCACACTTTATTTATATTTTAAAAATTATCTATTAAATGTTAACTCTAATGTATAGTCATCCATAATAATCAAATCTTAATCAAATAAATGAAATAATCAAATCTTAATCAATAAAATAGGAAGTAAATTTTTTTATTAATTAAGTTAATTGTCGAGCTTCTCTAACAAAAAATTAAGTATAGAGGGTTTTGAATTCAATAATTGATAAATTTCTTTGAAATGGAATTGAAAACATATGATAACATTTTCATTAGGGGCTTTAATTAATCATGTGGAATGAATTATAATAAAAACAAAATAGTTATTCTATATTTACAAAATAATTATTTTTCATGAATATGTATAATTTGTATTTTATAAGTTTAAATTATATATAATCAATAATATAATAATTATTTTATTTTTAAAATTCATATTAAAAATTAAAATTATACATAACCATTTCATGAATTACTATTCATAATTTTTTTTTTCCTGAATAGATAACTATTTATAAATAAAATAAAATAATTATTGTATTCCATATATGTTGTATAAACTAAACTGAAAACATATAAATCATTTTCATATATATTCTTGCAATTTTTATAATAGGTCTATCATTTAAATCAATTTCATTATTGTCTTCTAATTATTTATGATCACTCACATCAACAAATATATCTATGTCTAATCACATTCGATAATGAAATTTTATTTTATTTTAATTTTTGTTTAATATTATAATGGATTTCTACATCATGGGTTATAAAATGATAAAAAAAAATAATTCATATAAATATCTAAAATTATAATAAATTAAAATAAAATAATTTAAAAATTATATCAAACGATTTTGGTATATTAATGAAATAAGAATTAGAATTTTCTCATGATTATCCCAATATTATAGGTCATATTAATATAATTTTTATCGTAAAATATAAAATAGATGGTTGAAATTTTTTTTAAAAAATTAAAATTTCAAATTTTTAAAAGTAAATAATTAAAATGTAAAAATAAATCTCGGTAAAAATTTTATTAACATGGATCAACAAACCAAACCAACAAACCTAACATTCGTTCGAGAGTTGGAAATTTCGTGTGTAATAAAGAGTGTTTACGTGGAAGCCAAGGATTGGTAGTTGTGTCCAACCATAAATTTGTCTGTTTTTTGCCGAAATTACCCATCTAATCATTATCCACAACCAGAACACTAGACTAATATGCGGCTTGCGTGGAATTTTCTTAATCTTAATTCTTATTCATTGTCCTTTTTTTTTTTTTTTTCCCTAGTTTTCTCCAACAACTTCGCCGCCTAATACGAAATTCACACCACGTGGCGACTGGCGATAATAATGATAGATGAGCTAACACTTGAATAATTATTATTTTTTTTTTAGGGAAGATACAATTTAAATTTAAATCTATATATACTCCATCGATCTCAAAACAGATTGGAACACTTTTATTTTATACATAAATTAAAAATATAATAAATAAAAGAATATTTTTCCTTTTATATTTTAAATAATATAATAAATACACTCAATTTTATTTTTTTAAATATTAAATGTATCTTAAAAATAAAAATTAATAAGGGATAAAAATGAAAAAAGAGTAAAAAAAATAATACTATTAATATAAATGTGCCAAAAAAAATAATACTATTAATATAAATGTGCCAATCTTTTAGGACAACCCTAAAATGAAAAGTATTCTAACATTTTTGGGATTGATAGAGTAATATTAGTAATATTTAACTTTTTAAATTCGATTGCTTATTTTATAGGTGGAAAAAATATAGTAATATAATGATGTGAAAAAAAATTTGATAGATTGTTTCATATAAACTTATCAATTTTTTTTTAATGTTTTAATGTTATTATGTTCCTATAAGTTCCGATATACATCCTAATACATATATTTGTTTTTATTAATTTTTTAAGTGACCCATATATTTTCTTTACATGTAATATTTAAATAAAATAAAATAATAATAATAATAGTTTACACATGTTAAAATATTTTAAGAAAATATAAATTAAATAAAAAATATGATTATAATTTGTGCAAAGTGCGGGTCGACAAGGACCACAACTAGTATTTATGTAAAGAAAATATACGGGTCAAGTTTATTATATATAAACTAACTCAAAAATTTATAAACATATATTATATGTATTCGACTATATAAAATTTAATTGGAATTGACATAAACATAATTACATGAAAAAAAAATTGATAAATTAATTTTATATAAATTTAATTTTTAGAAAAATTACTTTACACATAGCAAAACATTTTCTAAACAACTATTAAATTATACTTTTATTATATATAAAGATTATATAATTTAATTATATTAAATTCATAAAAGCCTCTATGATTCTCTCTTAAGTTTTCTTCTTTGAGCTACCACTGATTTTCTCTTTTGATCGGCGATAGTTCCTTTTTCTTTTCTTATTTAAATTATCTATTAAATAAATACATATTTCTCTTGATCTATTAATTTGTATCTTTTATGGCATGGAATTATTATTAGTAGTATTGTTTTTAGTTTTTTTTTTGGATTTTTTGTTCCGTTGATGGGATTTGGTGGGTGTTTGACAAAATTTTTTGATACAGCTATTAGCTTTTTGGTTCTTAACTACTGTATCAAACCCGTTTGTTTTTTTTAGTGATAGTTGTTAGGTAGTAAAACAGTTGTTATTTACAAAAATTTTAATTTAGAGCTTTTTTGAAACATCTCCTACTTATTTAAATAAAAAGGCTAAATTATCCTATTAAAAATAATATTTAAATAAAAGATAAATATTAATATTTATCCTTAATAGTTATTAAACATGTTAACATTAACAACTAATAATAATTTTACCAAACATTTAACAACAATCAGTTATCAGCTACCAGTTATTAATAAAAGCTAACAGCGACTGCAAACAACTAAGTCAAACGGGGCTTTATTAGTTCTTTTTTCATAGAAGTAATTTATTATTCTCTTATAGAGAAATTTCATTCTCTTAGACTATTTATGGTTTTCGAGTTGGTTTTGGATTTGTTATTAATATTTAAACAATCAGACTTGTTTAAAGATATAAATGTCGATTTGCTGCTTAAAAGCCATCAAGTAGAGTACGCTTCTTGCCGATTTGCTAGTTCAAATATTGTATCAATATGATTAAAAAATATTGAAAGAAATTCAAGTCACATTATTTTTGGTACTTTTTGATATATGTTCTTATGTTTTTGTTTTTAGATTAAGATGTACTATTTTTAAGATATCAATGAAGATTCATGATATTCCCTCAAAAAAATTCATAAAAGCAAAATAAATATTTTGTATTTCATATCAAATATGAAAATATAAAATTTTATAAAATTCATTGTATAAACAAAGCTTAAAACAAAATTTAAATCCTCATAATTTTATTTTAAAATAACAAGATATTTGAAATAAATAAATTATAAATATAGAATTTATTTACAAAATGTAATAAAAAAATTGATTGAGAAGAGAGAAAAACAAATAAAAGAAAAATAAAGAGATAAAATAATAAAAAAATAATGATCATTTTTATCCACAAAATTTATTTTGGAATAAAATGCTGAAAACTTTTTAGTTGTCATACGTCTAGAAGAAAGGAAAAAGAGGCTAGACCTAATTTATAATTATAATAGACAACAAATTTAAAAAATGATAAAAACAAAAATATGAATTTATGATAATCACCAATCAAATGTAGTTTGGTTGATATTCTCACTCTTTTTAAGAGTGTAAGAAATAAGAGATTTCAGGTTATAGTACTTCAAATCACAAAAAATTATCACAAATTTGGTAAGAAATGTTAAAAGAGATTATTAATTTTTATGAATAGGGAGAAAGACAAATATAGGAGAGTGCTAAAAATACAAACACACACACAACACATATTGGTATATTGAGATACTATCATATGTCAAAAGAATTAGTTGATTTTATGCTAATTTAATTAGCTATTTTTTATGTTGATTTTATGCCTGATTTTGAGCTTTGTAGCTGGTGATTTAAAGCCAACAGATTTTATGTTTGTAAATCTTTTTATTCTTTACTAAATTAAGATGTAGACAAATTTGTATATAGTTATTTTAGGGACTGGAAATTGGCTTGTATTTTTTTGTATATAAGAGGAATTCTCTACAAAGAAAAGGACACAACTTTATAGAAAATCTCTTAGTTATTTGTCATGGTATCAGAGCCACAATTCTGAATTTTCATGTGTCTTTTGTTCTCTTGCTTTACATAGCCCTAGTTCAATCTCTTGTTCTCAGTTATCTTGATCAAGTTCTCATAGCCTCATGTCTTCAGACAAGTACGATTCCTTCTTGATTCGTTTTAATGGCAAAAACTACTCAGCCTGGGCATTCCACTTCAAGATATTTGTCAAAGGCAAAGATCTATGGGGTCATTTTGATGGCAGCAAACCTGCTCCTGACAAAGACAAAGATGAATATGCCAAGTGGGAGGTCAATGATGCTCATATCATGGCGTGGATTCTAGGATCTGTCAAACCCAACATAGTCTTGAATCTTCGACCTTTCAAGACTGCAGCTGAGATGTGGACTTACCTAAAGAAACTCTATAGTCAGCAAAACACAGCTCATGGATTCTAGCTTGAACATGAATTATCCACTCTCTAACAGGATAGTCTCTCTATTTCTGATTTTTACTCTAGTTTTATGAAACTTTGGGCTGAATATACTGATATAATCTATGCTACCTTACCTCCCGAAGGTCTTAGTGTTGTTCAATCTATCCATGAAATTGCGAAAAGGGATCAATTTCTTATGAAATTGAGATCGAAATTTGAAGGTACCAGGTCCAATCTCATGAATCGAGACCGTGTTTCCCTCCTTAGATGCATGTCTTAATGATTTGTTTCGAGAGGAGCAACGTCTTCTCACTCAAACAGCCATGGAACAAAGAAGATCTACCTCTGTTCCAGTGGCTTATGCAGCACAAGGTAAGCCAAGAGGCAGGGACATGAGTAATGTTCAATGTTTTTGTTGCAAAGGATTTGGTCATTATTCTTCAAATTGTTCCAAAAAATTCTGTAATTGTTGCAAAAAGGATGGCCATATTATCAAGGAATGTCTTACCCGACTTCCCAAGAAATCTGAAACAATATATGTTGCCTCAGTTGGTTCTTCAAGTACTGGTGGCTCTGTGGATGCAGCACCTCTGGCACAAAGTGCTCTTACTCTTGTCCAAACCATGACCCCTGAAATGTTTCAACAAATAATTATCTCTACATTTATGCTTTAGGACTATTAGGTAAACCTTTTTTTACATCATCTACTTGGTATTTTGATTTCGGGGCATCCAATCATATGACAAATAATGCTTAATTCCTAACCAATGTCAACAAATATTATGGAAATCTTGAAATTCATACTGCTGACGGCAACCGTTTACCTATCACAACCATTAGTGATATTTCTCCCTCTTTAACTGATGTCTTTGTCTCTCCTAGCCTTACCACTAATCTTGTTTCAGTTGTCAGTTGGTTGACAATGATTGTAAAGTGGAATTTTCTAAATTTGGTTGTGTTATGCAAGATCACCAGTCAAGGAAGATGATTGCAAGGGGGCCTAAAGTAAGACGTACTTTTTCTCTCCAATTTCCTTTGTCTCCATGTCTCTTTTTTTCCTATTGTTACTTGTAATTTTGCTCATGTTGATTATTGAGCATGGCATAAACGTCTAGGACATCCAAATTCTAATGTACTCCATAATTTGCTAAATTCTGATTTACTTGGGAATAAAAAGTCAACTTCTATTAATACTGTTTAATTTGATTGCAATTCTTGTAAACTTGGTAAAAGTAAAACTTTGCCTTTTCCTACTCACACACCTAATGTAGTCCAGCCTTTTGAAATGATACACAGTGATTTGTGGGGTATGGCACCAGTTATCTCTCATTCTAATTACAAGTATTTTGTTACTTTCATTGACGACTATAGTCGTTTCACTTGGATTTATTTTTTGCATTCTAAAGATGAAGTGTTTTTTGTGTTCAAGCTTTTTCATGCATATGTTCAAACCCAATTTTTTGCCAAAATTAAAATCCTACGTTCTGACAATGGGCATAAATATATGTCTCATTTGTTTCAGGAATTTATACAAGCTAATGGAATAATCTCTCAAAGGTCATGTCCTTTAACCCCATAACAAAACGAGGTAGCTGAAAGAAAAAACCGTCACCTTCTCGATGTTGTCCGCACCTTTTTTTTGGAATCATTAGTACCCACTCGATTTTGGTGTGAAGCTCTTTCCACTGCTGTACACCTCATTAACATATTGCCTTCTCCCTCATTGAACTATGTCTCTCCTTTCACTCGGTTATTTGGTCATATTCCCAATTATTCTAAACTCCGTACCTTTGGTTGCGCATGTTATGTTCATCTTCTTGCACACGAACGCACAAAACTCACAGCCCAATCAATTAAATATGCTTTTCTAGGATATTTTGTACATCAAAAAGGTTTTCTTTGTTATGATTCTAATCTGCGTCGTGTTCAAACTTCTAGAAATGTCATTTTTTTAGAAAATCAGTATTTTTTTTTTCCACTCATCAAGATCCTCTTTCTCCTTCATTTTCTGTAGTGCCTTTATTTACTAACTTTACTGCAAATTCCAGAAATTCTAAACCACTTTTGGTGTATCAAAGACATCCCTCCACCACAATAAATCAGACTTCGGCACCTCCAAAGTCCCCTCAAGATCATTCCCTTGCTGTTGATCCTGTTACAGCAACTACACCTGCCATTCGCAGACACAGTACTCGGGTTAGTAAACCCCCAGATAGGTATGGTTTCCAAAATCCTGTATCCTTAATAGCCACCTTGTCTTCTATTCCTATTCTCTCATCTTATAAACAGGCAATGGAGCATGAGTGTTGAAGAAAAGCTATTGAAACGAAACTTCTTGCACTTAAAGAAAACCAGACTTGGGATGTTGTTCCACAATCTCCATCCGTGAAACCTCTTGGTAGTAAATTTGTGTTTTCTATCAAGCTTCATTCCGATGGATCCATAGACCGTTACAAGGCTCAGTTGGTGGTTCTTGGGAATAATCTTGTATGGCCTCGACTATGAAGAGACCTTCGCACAGGTAGCCAAAATGACCACTGTGCGAACCATTCTAGCACTTGTTGCATCTCAATCATGGACTTTACTTCAAATGGATGTCAAGAACGCATTCCTACATGGTGATCTCAAGGAAGAAGTTTACATAAAACTTCTATATGGTATGCCTACTTCCTCTCCTAGTGATGTTCGCAAACTAAAACGCTCTTTATATGGCTTGAAACAGGCACCACATGTATGGTTTGAAAAGTTTCGATCCACCCTCGGTTTTTCTTTTACTCAGAGTCAATATGACTCCTCTCTGTTTCTCCAACGGACATCCAAAGGCATAGTTGTTCTTCTTGTTTATGTGGATGACATTGTTATCACTGGTTCTGTTTTAGAGGCGATCTTTAAGCTTCAGAAATTGTTGCACTCTACTTTCCACATGAAAGACCTTGGCCAACTCACCTACTTCTTAGGCCTAGAGGTTCATCATCGGCCTCAAAGGTATTTTCTTGAATCAACACAAGTACATTCATGATCTAGTTCAGTTAGTCAGACTCACAGGTACTACTTCTATTAAAATTCCAATGGAAATTAATATGAAATATCAACGTGATAAAGGAGAGCTTTTTAGGGATCTGTTGTGCTAAATCTGCAAGTGTACATATCGTGGGCAAATAATAGTGTGTGAATAGAGTGTCGATCCCACAGGGAAGGTGTTGACAATTACCAAAAAATATGATTACTCTATTATTTAGAAAATTAATTCAGTTGTGAAGAAAAAGAAAATTAAAATAGATGTAAGAA
>CATKHJ010338357.1:0-10399 GCA_949750685.1 Vernicia montana | reverse complement strand
AATAATTTTCTCTCAATTAATTTCACTGCACCAACTATTTGGTGCTTGACAGAGACTTGTGAATTGTGCGCCATCTTCTTGCTTGAAAAATCTTCTATTCCCATGACTCGTTATTCTCAATCTCAATAGATTGCTCTTCCTTAATGGAGGCACTTAAATGTTGATAATGGCCTAGTGGCCACTCTAATCCAAATAACTCATACTAGATTTTCTGTAGCTAAGTGCACTAAGAACACCCAAATTTTTCAAAAATGGCAACATCACATACTGACTTACTGTTTCCAAGTCTTAATAGTATGCCTTATAAAAAGACTAGCCAAGCTAATTATGTTAGCTAAGGCAGTGGCTTGTAAAAAAATTTCTAATGGAAACTCACATTTCTTCCGTCTCAATTGCTTATTTCCTATATGCTTCTCTCGTTCTTCTTTGCCCTTTATTCTCTTTGAACAAAGCCTATGGCGTTATTGAACAAAATAAGACTATGAAAAACTATCTTCACTCTTATGATGTCAAAGTCAGTTCTCTTCTAGAATCAGCAGTCTGCAACCAATCTTCAAAAGGTTTAATATCACTTGCTCGCTAATTACATATTGAAATTACTTGATTATACATATAATTAATTAATTTGATGTCTTAATTTCAGTTCACAATAAGGGTTCGTCGACCTTAGAAGTAGTACACAAGTATGGTCCATGTGTTCAATTATTGAATCAAGGCAAAGCAAGAAATATTGCTCCAACTCAAATTGAAATGTTGGTTCAAGACCAATCACGAGTGGACTCAATTGGTGCTAGGTTTTCAAAAAATTTGAGCCAATTTAATGCTTTAAAGAAGAAGCAGAGTAATACACTACCAATTCAATCTGGTATCACTCTTGGCACAAGCAATTACGTGGTTACTGTAGCCCTTGGAACGCCAAAAATGAATTTTACACTCATTTTCGATACTGGTAGTGACATTACTTGGACTCAATGTCTGCCATGCATTGGATCTTGCTATCAACAAATTGAACCAAAATTTGATCCTACCAAATCAACCTCATATAGAAACATTTCATGTTCCTCAATATCCTGCAAGTTAATATCTATATCAGGTAACCATATATGTTGGCAAATTCTTCCCTCTCTTTTATTTATTTATTTTTTTTACATATAATAGTCGAGTATCTGTGTTAGTGGAAAGCTGACCGCCCCATTTATGATAAATTTCTAAATTGATTAAAAAATATGTCTAGGCGGCGACGGAGGGTGCTCTTCCTCCACCTTCAATTGTATCTACCGAGTCAAATATAGCGATGGCTCCTACTCCATCGGGTATTTTGCTAAAGAAAAGCTAACAATTGCATCATCAGATGTTTTCAAGAACTTCATATTCGGTTGTGGCCAGAAGAACGCTGGCAAGTTCGGTCAAGAAGCTGGTTTGCTAGGACTAGGCCTCAGTGAATTATCGTTAGTATCACAAACGGCCAAGAAATACAAAAAGTTGTTTTCTTATTGTATCCCATCATCCCAAAGCTCAATCGGCCACCTTACTTTTGGTGGCCGAATGCCAAAGAAAGTAAAATTCACTCCATTAACACCAGATTCCAAAATCACAACTCTATATGGTCTTGATATTACTGGAATCAAAGTGGGTACGTATACATTTTTTTTTTTTTTTTGAACAATGAATGAGATTATCTTCATTACTCAAGTAGGAGGAGATACATTCACTAATAGAAGCCTATTAAATTGAGGGGATAACATAACTATCCCTCCTGGATCAAACATAGAAAAGCTCTTTGCCAACTAATCTACTGTCCTATTTGCTTCTCTAGGTACATAACTTAGGCAACTATTAGACAAAACATTCAAGCATAGTTGTATCTCTTCCACTATGGCCTTTGTGAAGCAAAGAACTGTTTCACCATCTGATATATATCTGCCTTGACAATATCTCATTGTATATGTATATATATATATAATTGTATGTTATATGCTATCATAAGGTTTGGCTAAAATTAAAGTGATCTAATAAAGTTTAAGGTTAAATGGGCTTAAATCATCTCATTGAGTGTGGGCGTTTTATGTGTAGAGACCCTAAAGTTTCTTATTTCTTATTTATGATGGGCAAATTAGAAATAAGAAAAGTTAAGGTATATATATGTGGTTATGATCCCCAAATGATACATAGAATTTTATTTTCTAATATCCCATCATTCGAGAATACCGGAATAGAGAAAGCACAATCTCTATAAAATACATGTGTATCAATTTGAAAGATCAAGATACTTAAGAATCACAATAATGTAATATGGATTCAAGTACGTTTCCGCATCTAGTATATTTTTCTTGATAATTAAACATAAAGGATTAGGGCTTTAATAATGGATTTTAATTTTATTATAATTAAAGTTTTATTTTCAACAGGTGGCCGAAAATTATCAATTGATCGATCAGTTTTTAAAAATACCGGAGCCATTATAGATTCCGGCACAGTGATCACACGACTGCCGCGAGTGGCATATGCAACACTAAGCTCAGCATTCAAAGAAATGATGAAAGATTATAACACGACTTCTGGGATTTCAATTTTTGAGACGTGCTATGATTTGAGTAATCATGAAAGAATTTTTGTGCCTGAGATTAGTTTTTTGTTTAAAGGGGGAGTTGAGGTGGATATTGTTGTTTCTGGCATTTTGATTGGCATTGGAAGTTTAAAGAAGGTTTGCTTGGCCTTTGCAGCAAATAGTGATGATAGTTTTCCTACAATTTTTGGAAATAGTCAGCAAAAGTCATATGAGGTGGTCTATGATGTTGCCAAAGGAAGGGTTGGGTTTGCCCCTCGTGGTTGTAGCTAAACAAAGTTTGCATATGTGAATTGTCATATTAGTGGGTTTGGAGACAAGATAAAATTTACCAATTAATAATATGCTAGAAGTTTTTGGTTTTTGGTTTTTTTTGTTTTTTTTTATTATAGGAAATTACCCCATGTACCCATTTTTAATTTTTAATTACAATTTTACTCCAACTTTTATTTTTTTTATATATTTTTATCATCTCTCGTTTATTTTTATACTCTTTTTTTACTTTTTATTAAAAAAAATATACTCTTTATATTTTGTGACTCTTGTTTTTTTTGTTGCTGATGATGCTAATCGATTTTGGCTGGATTTCATGCTTTTTTTTCATTAATTATTATTATTACTATTAATTAAATCATTCTAGCATCTGTATTGTTTTAATATTAAAAAAAAAAATGAGTTTATCTCATTTTTCATATTATATATTATTTTTATTACTGTAAAAATTTAGCTAGAAGCAAAAATTCAAATTCCTAGTGAAGTAATTAACAAAATAGACAATTTCAATAATAATCATCTGAAATGATTGAACAATCATTTGAAATTTGTCATATCTATTTTTAATATTTTTGCGCTTGAAACTCAAATTTAAATCTAGTATCATTTCAAATAATTGACCATCTAAATAAATTAATTTCATTATCTATTGCAAGATGAAATCAAAATAACTAAATTTTATTTCATTCCAATACGATTTTGCTAGACTTTTATAGATACAAAAATCAACTATATAGTCCAAATTTATCATCAATTTATTACTTTTTATTATTTATAATATTATATTACATACACGTGTTTTATTTATTTATTTTTTTTATTCTAAAGGAAGATCAAGTTGATTATAAATAAATTAAAATTCATGATTAATATTTTTATACATTTATTTCTTGGTTTTTCTAAAGTGAATTATTTGAATTTTTTTCTACAGTGAATTATTTGGCTATTCAGTAGAAAATATTAAAATTTTCAATTGTCTGACTTCTCTAATTCGTAATTTTTTTTACAGATTGAGACTCAAGACTTGATTTCTGAACAGTCTAAACATTGAATTTAAAATTTTAATAACTAAAATAAATTTTTTTTAATTTTAGCAATAATTTTCGTTTGCTGAATACTTTTATTTTATTATATTATTAATAAAATAAAATAATTATTTATTTTTAATTGCATTTATTAATTATTGTTTAAAAAAAATTCATTAATTATTTTTTATATACCACACGTAGTTAATTAATTTAACTAAGTTTTTTAATGAAATTAATATGTATATATTAAAGTAATTGCAGATACTAAAAGTATACTAATTTATGGTATACGTATACCATTTACTGTTATTTTATCTTTTTAATTTTTTAATATTTTCAATATGTATAAATATAAAGTAGTTGCATATATCAAAAATCTACTAAAAATATACCAATTTATGGTATACGTATACCATTTATTGTTATTTTATCTTTTTAGTTTTTTCAAATTTTCAATCTGTATAAATATAAAATAGTTGCAGATATCAAAAATCTACTAAACATATACCAATTTATAGTATACGTATACCATTTACTATTACTTTATAATTTTAATTTTTTTTATATTTCTAATTTGTATAAATATTAAGTAATTTTTTTTTTTACCATTGTTAGTTTCTATTATTTTTCTGTATTTTTCATTTAAATTAGTTTTAATTTATTAAAATATATATGATTATTAAGAGCTTATTTCATAAAATAAAAAATTAAAAAAAATAATTAATTTTATAATAATATTAAGAAGAAATTTAGAATTGTTGAGTTTTTTTTTTAAATAATATTATTAGGTTGTCATTTTAAAAAAACTCACGTATATGATTTAAAAGTCAATGGAAGTATTTTTATAATAAAAAGTAGCTGAGTAAACATTTTTTTAAGATTTTTTTTAGTGTATTTTTATAATATTTTTTTCTTTTTTATGCATTTGTGTAAAAAAAATTTTTTTTTTTTTAAGAATAATTATGCTTGAAGCTTAAAATTGATAATGTATGAATCTATGGTGGTGTTATTCTTTAAAAATAATTTATGAAATGAAATGGGCCTGGTTAGTTTTTGGGCCTATATTATCAAGTAAATTAATGTCAAAAAACTTTAATTTATAATGATATTATTACTACCTTTTAAATCGTGATCTCTCAAGTTTAAACATTTAATTATAGTTTAATTGATAAAAAAAAAAGCTAATTTAATGAGTCAATCAAGCTTAATTTGATTTTTTTTTTTAAATGTGAAGAACAATTAATTAAAATTATTATTTTGATTAAAAGATTTATTAAATTAATAATAATTAAAAAAGAGAAGACTACTGCATATTATTTAACTCACAATAAAATGATTAATTTAGTTTTTTTTAAGAATAAAAAACTTTTAATTCAGCAAAAATAAACATACCATTTTTCACGTTATATAATGAATTGGACAATTTTTATGGAATTATGGCGTCTAAATGATGTAAAAAATGAAAAAAAGCCACCACCTAATTCTTTTTTTCTTTTCATTCACATTCATCTAGTTCCATAAACAAGAAAACAATAATAGAAAATATCCGTTTTAGCCCCATTGTCGTTTGCTCTCCATTTTCTAACACTTAGAATAAAAAGTTAATTTAGGATATTCTCTTGGTCTTGACCAAATGTTAACGTTTTTATCAATATATAGCACTGACTTAATTATGATTTAAGTTTTATAATATATAAAACTTTTTAGAAAGAGAATTTGACTGTACTAAAAAATAATTTAGTTTTGCAATTATTTTAAAATTATATTGATAAGGGATAAAATATACTGAATTGGGTAATAAAGTAAGTTGGGCCCGGCCCAATATAAAATACTTGCAAGCTCATTGACTAAAGTCAAATAAAGAGCCATCTAGTTCGTATCCAAGCAGGAAACAGATTAAAACAATAAAGCAAGTCAATCTATATTCGAACCGGTCAAGAAAATCCATACTCAACTCATATAAGGATTTATCTTCTATAAATACCTCAAAATTAAATCAACGAAAGGTATATGCATTCTTGCTAACACAAATACAGATTATACTCCAATATTGTTCTCGGTTTCTTACATTAACCCTATTCACTAACTTGATCGTCGGAGTGATTTTGCTAGGCACTTCGCCTAACCCAGTTGACTCTTGTTTCTTCTTACAGGTCACATCAGTTCAATTCAAACTCAATTAAAAGTGAATAATTCTAAACGATCTCACTTCGCTTGGAATTAGTTTTATCATCTATACTTTTCATAATTTCGAGTGAATTTTTCATGTGAATATAAATATAAATACTAAATAATTTTTTTTTATTTTAGGAATCACTAAATAATTTATTTTAAAATATTACATATATTACAAAATGTATTATATTTTCGTGTTTAAGGAGTATAAATTTAAGTTGCGACATGCTAGGCGGCGGACTTAAAGACTTGCGCTCACAGGAATTAATCACGGGAACGAACGCGCCTGTACACCCACTTCTAACAAAATTGAAAATACTGAAACTTTTGTAACTTGACCCGTTGACTTGGACCCACATTCCTACCATCACGGCTTCTTTTTCGGCTAAATTTAAAAAATTTAGGGAAATTCTCGCTTGCACATATTATATATGAAATGAAGGAATGGTAAAAGATATTTTAATTAATATAATTTTTTTTTGTGTAAAAAATTAATAATATCAATATTATTTTTTATTTCATTAAATTTAAGTAAACAAAACTTAAAAAAAAAAATTGTCAATTCTCATCCTCAAAATTCTGCAAGTCTTTTTCTTTTTTTGTCATCTAACATAATTTGTAACATCTTATTAGCTAGCTTACACATTTCTCTAAAATTTTAAAAATAATTACTCCAAAAATAAGCATTTTTTTAAAAATTTTGCAGATAATGCAAATTTAATTTTTTTTTTTTTTGAGAAATGCAAATTTAATTTATCTTTTTGTGAAAAATTCTTTATCATCACCCCTTAAGAAAATCGGTATCTTTACAAGCTTAATAGATTTGAAATTAATATTTTAAACAATATTCATTAAAATTACAATTATATGTATTTTTTTTTAAATGGAAAGAAATTAATTACATGATCGATGTGATAAAATCATTTTCTTTTATTCTGTTTTCTATTTTATATGTGTCTTGGACTTGTTCTAATTATAAGATGGATTAATTATTGTCTTGGAATTAAAATAGTACCAATATTAAAAGGAAATTTCCTATTATCTATCCATCATTTTCTTGGTCATTAAAATTGTCGATTTCAATTTGGCTAGGGTTAGCTGGAAGCTGTAATTACAAATGCATCTCTAGTTGCTATAAATATGAATGGACAATATGCGATGTTCAATCAGTAATGTGCTAGTAAGAGAAAAAGTATAACTGAGAAAGAAGAGAAGATTTGGTCCATGGCTACTTTTTTCTCTCAAAATCACCTCCTTCATGCTTCTCTTCTTTATCTACCCATTTTCTTCTCTTTATCTAAGGGCACTCTTGCTTTTGAAGGAAGAAAAATTGCTGAAGGTTACCAGTATCAACTTACTCATACCATTCAAGTCAGCAATCTTCTTCCATCAACTACTTGCAAACACTCTACCAAAGGTATATTTTCATTAACAATTAGTTGTATGTGTTACAATTTGCTATTTATAAGTATCATTATAATCATAATTAGTTATAGCAAAAGTACTGTTAATAGATGATGATCATTTAAGGTGTTACAAATCAAAATTATTACGCAACTACATGCTTTATGGGTCAACTTGCAACAAAATCTTCTCATTGTAGCATTTTCAATGATACTTTATTAAACCTTTTTTATTTTTCTTCCATTGTATTGACATCTGACTGTTTAAAAAAAAATAATTATGAAAATGACACTTCAACTACTCTATGAAATATGCAATTAGTCTCCTACTAATTAATCAAATTCAATCGATCATCTCATATGCTTAAAACTTTAATTTTACCATTCAGTATAATTATTTTATGTTCTTACAAAATGTATCTATATCTTTGATTTTATGTTCAGTTGCCAAAAATAGTGCAACCTTGAAGGTAGTTCATAAGCATGGTCCATGCTCTAAACTAAATCAAGACAATGCAAATTCTCAAAATCTCGAGGATATTCTATTACAAGATCAAGCTCGAGTAGATTCAATCCACTCAAGGACCTCTACCGGCGGCAATTTGAAGGAGACAAAAGCAACAAAACTACCGACCAAGAGTGGTGCCTCGCTTGGCACAGGCAATTACATAGTTACAGTAGGACTTGGCAGTCCTAGAAAGGATCTGCCACTCATTTTCGACACTGGAAGCGACCTCACCTGGGCAAGATGTAAGCCTCAAGTTGAAACATTCGACCCTACTAAGTCTACTTCCTACTCCAACATTTCTTGCAGCTCTCCATTTTGCTCTGCTCTTACCTCCGCTACAGGTATTAAGTGTTCCTTTGACATTGTAATTAGATAGTTTTTAACAAATTATATTTGGAAAATTAAGGTTTAGCAAATCATGATTTTGAAAAAACTATAATTTTTAATTTTTTCTAAACCATAATTTACTAAAAACAATAATAAAAAAAAGAAAGTTAAAATTAAATTTTGAAAAGCATGCTCAAACTCAATGCCAAATAGACTCTAACTAATTAAAGGCCTAAACATTAAAAAAAAAAAAAAAAAAAAAGTACTATTTATCTCAATTTTTTTTTAGCATAACTCTAATTAATATGACATTATTTTATTTATCACAATCTCTTTCAAAAATCATACTAATTTCATATATAGTCATGTATCAATACACGTACAGTACAATTAAGTTTTTTTTTTCCATTAAATTCCTAACTTAATTTAAAAAAGTTGTGAATGTATAAAAATTTGAGGGAAATACGTAGTGATTAATTCTTGTAATAACACACAGGCAACAGTCCAAAATGTGCTTCCTCAACATGTGTATATGGTATTCAATACGGCGACGGATCATTCACTATTGGATTTCTAGGCAAAGAAAGGCTAACTATCGGTTCAACCGATTCATTTGACGATTTTTATTTCGGTTGTGGACAAAATAATCAAGGCCTATTCGGAAACGCCGCCGGTTTACTTGGTCTCGGCAAGGATAATTTATCCTTCGTCTCACAAACGGCTTCGAAATATAACAAACTTTTTTCCTACTGTATCCCTACCCACAGCTCAACCGGTTTCCTCTCTTTCGGCGCCTCACAATCAAAATCAGCTAAATTTGTTCCATTATCCAAATCATCATCGGACTTCTATGGATTAGACCTCACCGGAATCAGTGTTGGTGGAAAGAAACTGTCAATTCCATCATCAGTGTTTCCAGCTGGCGGCACAATCATTGATTCCGGCACAGTCATCACACGGTTGCCACCAGCAGCTTATTCTGCTCTTCAATCGGCGTTTAAGAAAATGATGTCCAAATATCCAACGGCTCCGCCACGATCAATACTGGATACCTGCTATGATTTTAGCAAATATGAAACGATTGATGTACCAACAATAGTGTTGTCGTTTAATGGAGCAACTGACGTGGCAATTGATAAAACTGGAATCTTCGTCGCAACTGGAATTCAACAGGTTTGTTTGGCGTTTGCTGGGAATAGTGATGCGAATGATCTTGCAATTTTAGGAAATACACAGCAAAAAACTTTAGAGGTTATTTATGATGTTAATGGTGGGAAGATTGGGTTTGCTACTGGTGGTTGTACCTGATTTAATTAATTAAATTAAGCTTATTGATAATGAAAATAAATCCAAGTTGAGTGATGGAGACTAATGTATGTGTGGACCAAACATGAAGGTTATTAATTAGGAGTGTGTAATAGTTTTCAGTATTTTGTATAAGCTTTTATTTATTTATAATTAGTAGAGTTAATTGCAATTGTTTAAATTTGGATTTTTATTATGTTAGAGCGAATAAATTTGAGTTATTATGTTTATATTTGATTTTAATTATTCAATCCTAATTAAATTATTCATTTGCTTCATAAAAAAAAAAAAGTTTTTCCACGACTCCAATATTTAATAATATAAAAGTCTATTCGGATAATTGATCATTTAAATTTATTATAAATTTAAATTTTATGCGTAAAATTATAAAAAATAAGCATGATGACAAATTTCAAATGCTCAATAATTTTAAATAATTAATTATCCAAATGAACTCTTTATTTCATACCTTCATTACAATAGATAAAAAAAAAATACTATTTAATTAATATATATATATATATATATATATATATATATTTTCCTCAGTGAAAAGAAATTAAGTTTTTTTTTTTTTTTTACTCTATAATGTAATGTTATATTATTATATACACCTAAAATAAATATAACTTATTTTTTAAAAAAAAATTGAAATTTTGTTGGTCAAATAATTCAAATTTTATTTCAATTACTTTTTTAGAAGGAAAAAACAAAAGACTCAAAAGGAAAAAAGCTATATGAAAGGAAAAGATACCTAGAAAAATAGACATTTTGTAGCAAATTAATTAAATGGGCATTCTCGTTTCTCACTCTG
>CATKHJ010338353.1:0-14078 GCA_949750685.1 Vernicia montana | reverse complement strand
CCAAAATAAAAATAAAGTAAGGTGGCGACTCTAAATCAATTTTCAAAATCAATCAATCTGAGCTCGGGGGCTCCATCGTGAGTTCAAACCCAAATGAGCACTTCGATTCCTTTAGCGGATCGGACCGGTGCTCGGGCGAGGCCTCACACCTTGTCAAAACACTTGTGAGGTTTGAGTGTGAGTCTTGTCAAAACACTTGAGAGGTTTGAGTGTGAGTTTTAGGAAAACACTTGTATGGTTTGGTGTGAGCCAAAACACTAAGTTGAGAGTAAACTTGGTAAAACTCCATTGATAATAAAAATACCCAATTGAGGTTGGAGAGTGGATATAGAATTTGTTATAATCCGAATCACTATAAATCTTTGTGTTCTTTCTCTTTCTTTTCCCTACTCTCTATTCTTTTATTTTTTTAATTACCCACAAATTCAACCTCCTTCTTGGTGCACATTGGGAAACACTACATCAACTCCATTAACAAGCACCTTGTACCTCACCAAATTCACACAAAGCATCATTCAACTAATCCACCTAGGATCAAAACCCATATTAACCATCATTTGCTTCAAAAAAACCCAGTCCACCTTATCATAAGCTTTACTAATATCCAACTTTAAAGCTATCTCCCCTGCATCACCCTTAGATATCCGCTTCATAAAATGTAACAATTCAAAGGCCACCATAACATTATCAAAAATAAATGTACCTGGTACAAAGGCAGATTGAGACTCAAATATCAATATAGGAAGAACCCTCTTCAACCTATTGGCCAAGACCTTTGAAATAATTTATAAAGGACATTGCAGAGTGATATTGGACGTAAATCTTTCATGCTTGAGGGAGATTCACATTTTGGAATTAAAATAATCATTGTATCATTAAGGGATTCCGGGAAAGCACACTGATCAAACCAATGAAAGCATGTATGAAAGACTTATGGTCTTAACAACAACCAAAAATGCTGATAAAAACCAAGGTTTAAACCATCTGGACCTGGAGTTTTATCAGGATGCATTTGCTTAACATCTATAGTATACTCCTCTATAGTGAAAGGAGCTACAAGTGAAATATTGTCTTCCAAGGTAACCTACCTGATCACTGGACACTCCACATCATCACATCTTACATCATTCAAAGCAAACAAGGACTCAAAATATTCCTTAACCACAATCTGGATACTCCTCTCATCATTAACCTACAAACCCGAAGTATCCAACAACTTATTAATTTCATTATTAATTTTAGAAACAAATTGTGTTTATCCATCACCCAAGGTGCACCGTTTTAAATTTGAGAATGTTTAGTTGAAAGAGGAGAGTTTTTGTGAAAGTATGTGGGGTTGGTGGTTGTCAACACGTGATTCTGATTTGTTACACCGTTTTTCATGCATGCACGAAGTCAATGTTAGCTTGGGGACGTCAATTTATGGGCCAATTCAAAAATCATATCAAACGTAGCAAGGCAAGATTGGAGATTTTAAGATCTCGTTCTGATGGTGATGTTGTATGTGATTTTTTCCATGAGAAACAACAATTAACTTTTTTGTTGGAACAAGAAAAGTTATTCTGGAAACAAAGAGTGAAGGTGTTTTAGCTGAGAGAAGGGGGTTATAATACTTGTTTTTTCTATGCTTCTGCATCTACTAGGAAACATTCTTATTAAGTTAAAAACGTAATCTTATATAATCTCACATTTATCATTAGGTTAAAAATATAATTAGCTAAGTAATTGCAATTAATTGTTGGCGGTTTATGATTATTTGTAGAGGGTCAAACGCTATCCATTAAAAATTTTAATCATCAATGTTTTAATTACAGTAAATTGTTAAGTTTTTAAGTATTACTATAACATTAAATTTAGTAAATATCTCATTTGAATGATTATAAATTCCCAACCATTTATTTAAATGGGTTCTAAATCATCTTATTAAGTATATGAGTAATTTAAG
Source organism: Vernicia montana (assembly GCA_949750685.1). NCBI lineage: Eukaryota > Viridiplantae > Streptophyta > Magnoliopsida > Malpighiales > Euphorbiaceae > Vernicia > Vernicia montana. The sequence continues at coordinate 12,133 of CATKHJ010338353.1, read as the reverse complement.
TGGGATCACATTACCTAAATAAACTAAAAGTAAATTAATTAATAATTTAAAGTGGAACCCACAACAAGTTAAGAAACATATTTCAATCAATGTAGCAAACCATATTTTAACCTACTATAATATGTTATTAAATGAAAAAGTGCTGGCTTATTTATAAAAAACAGATGCACCATAATAATTGCAAAAGTTTCATATTCTTGTTCCTCAAATCAGGAAATTTGTCATCACAAATTCACAATATTATTTTGCCTCATTAAACCTTTAATGAAAAAAATTACTACTATTTTCATTTTCTTTTCAATACTTAAATAAGCCTCTGAGTTATTAAATACTAATTGCTTTGCGAACTAGTTATTGTCAGACAAAAATTGAGAAAAAACCATCATTGCACAAATAACGAGTGTTTTAAAAATTAAACCGGTGATCAAATCGGTCAGATCATTGATTCACGGTTCGTTCAGTTTGGTTTGCTAGTTCGATCGGCTGTTTTAATTTTTTTTATGCCAAAATGATATTACTTTGAAAGATTCGATTTTTTTTATCTAATCAGATTGGATCAATGGCCGGTTCCAGATTGAACCTGTCCGACCGGCCAGTCCGTTTCAATTTTTAAAACACAGTAAATAACCAGTAGTAAATAAATGTGCGTGAGCACACTACATAAAGCGAGTGTGATTCTCTCCGGCACCCCAACTCGATGGCAAAGGGGCAAAACTCCCTATAAATGGGAAACCGGTTATCACCGTTAATAGTTAAGCCTATTACCAGTTATTTCGGTAATCAAAACTCCCTTTTCCGCCGTCAATTCCCTCTATTTGACGGCACTCCTACTTTCCTCCCGCACATAGTCTAGCCGGTTGATAACGGTAATAAAAAAAAAAAAAACATCGTTTCCAGAAAATGTAAAAAATAAATAAAATAAAAAAAGAGCCAACTAGAAATTAACACCTCATCATTTTTAGATAGAGAAAAAAAGTTTCCCCTTCTCATTTCTAGAGAGAGAAACAAGAGCAACATCTGAAAAAAAAGAAAAAAGAAAAAAGAAAAAAGAAAAAAAAAGAAAAAAGAAAAAAGAAAAAAGAAAAAAGAAAAACTGGTTAGATATAATAAGATTGGTATTTTATTTTTTTCCTTCTTTCACTTCATTGATGTGTTAAAAGGCTTTGAGATTGTCTCTGTCCCGTTTCTATTTTTCTCTTTCCTCGACCGGCTTGTCGTGAATTTTTGGTTCTCGGAGAGATTAGAGAGAGAGAGGGAGAAGGGAAGAATATATAACGCCCAAAAACCTAATCAAAACTTTCTCTCTCTCCTTTTTCCAAATTTTATTTTACCGGAAAATCTCTCGAGTTCTGATTGCGAAATAAATCATCTCAGCTAGGGTTTCGTTTGGACGAACGTGAATTCGAGATTGAATCGCTGGAAATGTTGATTAGGGATGTCAATTTAGTGGAATTCTAGCTCCGATCTTTAAATTAGGGTTCGGGTTAAAGGTTTGAAGCAATGGATGTGGACTCGTCGATGGTGCCGGAAACCGATCAAGATTCAGCGCCGCAAAACGCTTCGTCGCCTACGGCAATGGATAGGGAGCAATTAAGAGATCAGCCGCAGCCAGCGGGATCTCCAACTCCTGGAGCGGTTCCTCCAGCGGTGCAGCAGCCGGCGCAGACGCAAGCCCAGCAGCAAAGCCCTGTGGTGGGGCCGAGACACGCGCCTACTTATTCGGTGGTGAATGCGATTATAGAGAAGAAGGAAGATGGGCCAGGGCCTAGGTGTGGGCACACCCTGACTGCAGTGGCTGCAGTTGGCGAGGAGGGAACGCCTGGATATATTGGGCCAAGGTTGATTTTGTTTGGTGGTGCCACGGCTCTTGAGGGAAATTCTGCTGCCTCAGGGGCTCCTTCTTCGGCTGGGAATGCTGGAATCCGTATGTGTTCCATTTCATTTAGTTTCCTATTCTGCTTCTTTCATTTTCTAATTTGCTAGATTTGCTTGATAAGTTGTTAATATTAGCTGGCAAATTTGATACGGTGTGATAGATTTCTGTAAATGTGATACCGTGTGAGAGATTTCTGATTAGATTGAAGCTAAAATTATGTAAAATATGGTTTCCATTCAAGAATTTCTTTCAACTCAGTGATCAGTAATCTTGGGAAAATTGATATTATCAAAGATATGATTTAATTGGGATTTAAGTAGTAGACGCTGCATATTTTTGTGGTTTCCTATTGTTTATGATATTGAAAGCACGCCAAGTAGCAACAGTAGACTAAGTGGTATGTGAACCTTAGATTTGTTGAATTCTGTGCCTTTGAAAGGAGATGTTTTGCTTTTGCTGTTTACCATTTGGGTATATGATTAAACTGTGGTGTTATGCTACTGTTTTGAAATTTTTTTTGGGGGCAGCTGTACATATGGATCCTTATACGTTCTGATCTTCATGATTTTACCCTTGTTTTTCATTTAATCTTAACAAATTTAAGCTACAAAATTTTTCATTTGAATCTTGACAAATTTAAGATGCAAAGTTATGGGTGACATTGGTTCTTGTTGTTTTAGTTCCAAGTTATACAAATGCCACTTAAGACGGTCTTAATTCTTTAGTGAAGTCCGCCAATTTAACTAGTATTTAATTCTTTCACTATTGTTTTCAAATATAGTGGTGCTTTGGATGCTCAATATGGCTCCATTTTCTACAATGATGCTTGAGTGGCATGTGAACCCTAGTGTTTATGTTAAGGCTCAACTCAAAATGGCATAGAATCACTCATATTTTAATGGTGTAAAATTTCTTAGCTTTAGTTCAATTTGTAGGTGAAGTTTTTGTTATTAATTCATTTTGAACTTGAGTGATTTAGTCTCGTGAAATCTCTAATGTTTTGAAGTACCTCAATTTTTTTGAAATCTTAGGAGGTCAGCTTGTATTTTGGTCATCCCATGCCCTTTTGATGTTGTTTATGTTCATGATGATGTTGAATCCAAACATGTTAATTTGAATAGGTTTTGTTTTAATAGGGAATATTGATTTGTGTTCTGTTCCCCTAGTTACTGCATGTATAAAAGGCATTAGTACAATGTATTTTTGTTTTTCTATGGATTCTTTTAATGGTATCTTTTTTCTCATTCAACTTCCATTACCTTTATATTTGCTTGAATTGCAGGACTAGCAGGTGCCACTGCTGATGTTCACTGTTATGATGTGTTAACAAATAAATGGTCTAGGTAAGCTGATGATTCTTTATTTCATAAGATTGCGTCTTGCCTAAGACACTGATTTTTAACTCTCTTCTATATTTTAGTGGTGCTTATAATAAACTTATTTTTCAGGATTACTCCTCTTGGAGAACCACCCACTCCAAGGGCTGCTCATGTGGCAACTGCTGTGGGAACCATGGTTGTTATTCAGGTTAGCATCTTGAAAATTATCATGTGTGTTTATATTGTTTCCTAGATCATGGATTTGTTATTTTCTCTTTTGTTATATTGACCAAGTTATGACTAGAATTTTGCTTCCCAACATAGGGTGGAATTGGTCCAGCTGGTTTGTCTGCTGAGGATCTTCATGTTCTTGACCTCACACAGCAACGACCACGATGGCATAGGTCATACTCTTAACAATGTCTATGCTCATTCTTTCATATCCATTACACTTTTTGTGATTAAAATAAATAATTTTCCTGTAGGGTTGTTGTTCAAGGCCCTGGACCAGGGCCACGATATGGGCATGTTATGGCTTTGGTGGGCCAAAGGTATCTCATGGCAATTGGAGGGAATGATGGTAAGTCACTTCAAAATTAAAGCATCTTCACTCTTTGTGAATGAACTAAAGATTAACATGTTGATTTATAATTGTGAATATGCATATGTGCAACATTGAGATCTTTAATGTATTTGTAAAAATATTTGGTACATGATTTTCAGGGAAGCGTCCTTTGTCTGATGTATGGGCCCTTGACACAGCTGCTAAGCCTTATGAGTGGCGAAAATTGGAACCTGAAGGGGAAGGTCCACCGCCGTGCATGTAATTCCTCTCCTCTCCTCTCCGCTCTCCTCCCCTGTCTAATTTGAACAGTTAGACACTCTTATATTCCCTATATTTGTGTTATTTATTGTATGTATAGAGTATTTTTTTGCCATGCAGTGGTATAAACGTTTGTTCTAAAAGCCCTATTGAGAAACATATTTCATCTAGTTCATGTTGTTAATATGGTCCTTGAAATGCTGCATTGGACAGGTATCTCATTGCAAAATGGCAAAATATCCAATTGCTATCCTCTTTGCAGTTTTAACTTCTAACAGTTTTCCTGTTAGGATAAAAAAAAAGAAAGAATTATATTAAAGTGTGTCAAGAACGTGCCAGGATAAAAAGAAAATATTGAAATCTAACATAATGTCTATACCTACAAATTGCTGTCTATCAAACTGACAATCATTGCATTTAGCCCTCTATCTTATCATTAGAAGAGAGAACTCTCTCCTCTGAAAGGCCTTTCTATTTCTCTTCCTCCACAACATGCAGAAAATGGTTTAGCTTTAAGGGGATTAAATCTATTTTTTTTTTCTTTTCAAGTCCACAATTTTTTTTCTGTTGATCTCTGCAGTGACCCAAGAAATGTGCGTAACAAACTACGCTAATTCCCAAAGATTTCCAATTATATCTCAAAAAAAAAAAAAGAAAAAAGAAAAGATGCCTAATTGGCTGCATTTTTCCCTATGTGGCACTTAGTTGTCATTATATAACCTCTTTTTGGAAGTTGCTAGCAATAAAAATCCTCTCCCAAATATTTTCCTGAGAATAAGAAAAAGGAAGGTTAGAAGGAGCAAAAGTTTTACAACCTACAAAGGGAAATTGCTCTTTTCTTAGGGTTTTATCTTTCTAGAGCATGAGCTTGTTTTCATGGACAGATTGTAAAGTATGGATTGTGCCTTTGTGGTTGAAATAGTGGATGACTAAGACCAAAGATTTGAGTTCTTTGAATTCCTTAATTTATGGTTGGCCCCTCAAGAGGGATATCTGATATGAGTTGACCAAACATATCTACGAAGATGGTGCATGATGTTTGCAGATGATATAGTGTTAATAGATGAAACCTGGGTCAGAGTTAATAAGATGTTAAGAGTTATGGAGGAACACGTTAGAGACTCAGGGTTTTTAGTTGAGTTGGGCTAAAACAAAGTATATGCATTGTAACTTTGGAAATGAAAGGGGGAAGAGATGGAGGTGGAGTTAGTTTTGGTGGGGGGTGGGGGATTAAGGGTCCCATAAAACACACTTCAAATATCTATGATCTGTTGATCAAAGATGAAGTGCTGAAGTGTGCAGGAGTTTTATGCGATCACTTAATACCATTCAAGTTGGATGACAAATTTTATAGAATGGTGCTGGACCAACTATGTTGCATGGCAGTAAGTTTTAGGCTGTAAAGAAATAACATGTGCACAAAATTAGAATGGCTGAAGTGAGGATCTTAGATGTATTTGTGGACATACAAGAATGGATCGGACAAGGAATGAATATGTACACAGGAAGATGGAAGTGGTACCTATTGGTGAAAAATTTCAGAGAAGGGAGATTGGTATGGTTTGGACACACACACTTTAGACCAGCAAATGCTAGTACAGAAGGTTGAACACAGATGTAGTAGGAGCTGAGAAAGGGAGGGGTAGGCTGAGGATCTAGGGCCCTATGTAGCCAACCTAACTAGCTTGAGATTAAGGGGTAGTTGAGTTGAGTAGTAGGACCAAGGTTAGGGATTTTACAGAAGCTGCTTTTGCTTCTATATACTTATAGATAAAATTATCGGGAAAAAAAAAATAGAAAGCGGTAGAAAATATGATGGTTTTATGTGATATTGAGTGGCTGTTCTGTTCCCTGAGTTTTGAATGTTTGTGTGTGTGTGTGTGTGGTTGCATTGTAGCTCTTCCCACTGATGATAGTATTGTTGTAAGTTTTCATGGTCATGCACAATATTTGCAGCCACTTGTAATACTTTTAAGTAAGAATTTACAACATCAGGTATGGGTAGTTGCACGTTTGGAATTTATATTGTAACTGATCGGCTCCATTTTATTCGTTTGGGTTTTGTCAATTTTCTTTGACCTCATTGTTTATTTGTCATATTATGGTATGGAGTTGTGCCTATTTCTGATCCCTTACATTTGTATAGGTATGCCACTGCAAGTGCTCGCTCAGATGGCCTTCTTCTGCTTTGTGGGGGGAGGGATGCAAATAGTGTGGTGAGCTAAAAAGCCTGACTTCCCTAATTGTTTGGTCATCGTGGATGTGTGAATTGTCACATATTCTAATTTTTATTTAATATTGTTTGCTAGAGATTTCCTTTGATGTGAGTTCAAAAACATATGTTAGAACTTAATTGATGACAGACAGAATATGCAACCACTAATTGTTTAGGGGTTTTCATCAGATTGGAATGTAAAATAAAATTCAATACATGAATAATTGGTGTTAACTTTTAAAGGAATTTATAATGTCATGGAGGAATGAGTTTTTTATATTTTGTTAATCTAGAGAATTCAAAATGGAGATGCCACCTATATAAAATATCAAGGTGAAATTCCACGAACCTTGTATACTCCTTGTAGGTTGTTACAGTGTTAAGTTTTCCTAAGTATTTTGTTTTTTGGGTTGGGTTGGGCTGGGAGATTAAGAAGACCCTATTGGTGCGAGTCCCTGCTGTGTGCTTCTTCATGGGCATGCTTGTCATTTGGTTGGCAGTTGGGTTTCTTAGGTATTGGAACCTGAAGGCATGTCCAAAAATATGCCCTTCTGTTATTACTTGTAACATTTGGTGGAAGGGCCAAATGAAGCTCTTTTTTCCCTTCCCATACAAACAAGATAATATGTAGTCATTGCTGTTGGGATCTGGAAACTTGTTAGGTTCTTTCAATTCTATAGCAGTGTGGATTCATATATATATATATATATATATATATATATAAGTTTGGATGTATATATATATATATATATATATATATATTAGGCCACCATTTTTTATCCTTACATAGTTTGGATGTTATCTCGACTTCCTAATTCAACCTTTTCAACGTCGATTGGGTTAACGCCAAATGTGTACAGCCTTTCTGTTCTCTACATTTGTTTGATATTCAGATTATTTCACAAGAATAGAAATTTCTCATGAGCTGGGCTTGTGGAGAATATTATGAAAGCATTGGAGGACTTATTTAATTCTATGCCTTCTAAAATTGATTGATGGTGGGTCATCAGTTCATATTTTTTATGATTTAGTGGTGTGGTGATTCTCCTCTTAAAAACAATTTCCAAGGCTTTCTTTTTTTTGTTGGCTTAAAACTGTGATGGAATTATATGTGATTAGTCTAATACGAAAGGGGAACAAAAGGTGTGGAATCTGGATTTTAGAAGGAAGCCTCAGGATTTGGGAGAGAGAGAAATATGTGCATTTGTTGAAAACTTTGTTTTAGCCCTTAGTTAAGTTGGGGGAATCAGGAAAAAGGTGATGTTTGTTATTAAAGAAAGAAAAAAAGGGGGTGGGGTGTTGTACTGTTGTTAGTTCTAAATCTTCTTGTTATAACTTCTTTTCCATGGAAAGCAATTTGGAAGTTGAAGACGCCAAGAGAAATTTCTCATCGATTCTTCTTGGGAAGTCTCTTGGTAAAAATATAACTCTAGATAATTTTGTGAAATAGGGTATTGCTTGGTTATTTAAAGTTATGTTAGCAAGCAATGGGTTTTCTGAATCAGTTCTCTGCATTGTGAATGGGTTAGAACTGTTTGGAGTTCCACATGTGAAATTCATGGGATTATTTAGGTCAATGCACAGAATGTAAAAACTAGAGTTTAATTGGAGGGGTTTTATCATAGGGGGTAGGTACATGGAGATGCAGGATATCATCCCTTTGGCTATCTTGTGGACCATTTGAAGAATATAGCAACCCCTTGGCCATTTATAAAGAGAAGTGAATGGAGGCTCAGCTGGATCACTGGAAATTTTTGTTTATATCTTTTTGCTTTAGTAAAATTAAATTAATAGTTGGAGAGACCTCTTAAACCATATACCTCTAATGTACATTGGTGCAACCCTTTATTGTTACTATTACACCTTCGCTCATCAAAAAATAATAGTGACAATATCCATGCTAAATTTTTATTTCTTTGAAAAGGCTCCAAGGTATAGTGGAGTTACTTTGTTTCTTATAATTATGACTACTTTTTTGTTTCCTGTGGTGTGAAATTTGGTTAACCTCTTTGTATTTTTTATTCTCTCTTGTGACTTCTGCAGCCGCTGGCAAGTGCATATGGACTTGCCAAGCATAGGGATGGCCGCTGGGAATGGGCAATTGCTCCTGGTGTCTCTCCCTCTCCAAGATATCAACATGCAGCAGTGGGTTTTAGTTACCTATATTTATTTATTTATTTAATTTACCAATTGATTTCTGCCCATAAAGATTAATCACAACCATGTATTGTATTTAGGTTTTTGTTAATGCAAGACTCCATGTGTCTGGAGGTGCACTTGGTGGTGGTCGCATGGTAGAAGATTCATCCAGTGTTGCAGGTACTTGATAGTGTTATGTGAACTTCACTTTCATCCATATAATGTTATGAAGGTTACGTGGTGGTTGGTATGGTGCAATAATTTACAAAACTGATATTACTGAATTTATTATATTTTAAAACTGAACTGAAATTCTGCAAAAAAAAAAAAAAAAAAAAAAAAAAAAAAAAAACTGAAATTAACTGAACTGCTTTATGCATTTCGGTCTGATCGGTTTTGGTTTTCAAGCTATGCTATCTGCTGTTCAACTCAAAATCCTTTGAATACAAATTTAAAAAATGAAATACACAGAGTAGATGTATAAATTCAGTATAAATTTATTGAGTACATCACATTAGACATCTCTAGGAAAAAAGAAAAGTGAATATGAAGCATCAAAATAATTAAGGATAAACAACTCAACAACAGAAACCATATCCAAACTTGATCTCCTCAATACTAAAAATAGTAATGAATAAAAATACCAAATTTGCTCCAAATTAGAATTCATAAGCAATAAAGTAATTTATGCATGCAATGACAGATGCTTTCCATGAATTTTTTGATCAAAACATCCCTGCCAATCTAAAGTGAAGTTAATTTTGAGGCATAGAAAAATAGCTAGAGAGGGAATATGAGAGGAATGAGATTTGTGAACCCATGAAAAATACACACTTAAAATTACCAACATGGTATGGTCTTATAAAGGAGATGAAAAATAAATATAAGATTTAGCAACTAAAAAATGGAAGGAGAAGTGATTGTTGACAGAAAGAAATAGCAATGGAAAAGGAAAAGGCTTCTTGGAAGATGGCTGGTGAATTGAGATATCTCTGGAAGCTTCTCTAACTAAAGAGGGTGGGCTAGCATGTAAAATTAGGAATAGATAAATACAATGGATCTTTTAACTAAATAGGGTGAGTTAACTCAAATGAAACTAGGAAGCAGGAACAAGTAAATGGTCATGTAATCACGTTTAAGTAGTTCATCTTTTAATGTACATTCAATTTTGGCATATAAAAATTGAACTGAAAACTGATATAACCAAACCAAATAAATTGAATAATTTTGGTTTGATGATTTGATTTTGACCGGATAATGCTCACCCCCTAATGAAAGTGGTTTTAGTTACATTATTCAAAATTGGGTGTGGGTTTCTCAATAATTGGCCTGTTCATGTATTAATTAGAATGCTCTGTGTGTGTGTGTGTGTGCATGTAATTATTGGCAATACTATTTTAGCATCATTGTTGTTATTATGCTCCAACCATGGTATTGTGACAAATATTTCAATTTTCTCCTGTGTATAGTGTTGGACACTGCAGCAGGAGTTTGGTGTGATACCAAATCTGTTGTTACTAGTCCAAGGACTGGCAGATACAGTGCTGATGCTGCTGGTGGAGATGCTGCAGTTGAGTTGACCAGGCGATGCAGGCATGCAGCTGCTGCAGTTGGTGACCTGATATTTATTTATGGTGGTTTACGTGGTGGTAAGTGATGAAGCTAATCATTTAATGAATCCGGTGTTTGTTTCCATCTTTTCTTTTTAACATGAAGCTGACAACCATCATTTATCTGTGTAAATATTTGAAATGTTCTGATTAGTGAAAAATGATTTGGTTAGTCTGGAAGGATATCTAATCCCTCACTAGAAGATGATGCTTGTCAAGAAGTGTTGATCTGGGGTTTGGAAGGCTGAATAGGATATTGGCTAGAATTCCATGCAATAGATTTAATAATTTATGTAGCATCATTAAAACTCAAACGATTTGATAAGGAGATTTAATAATTTATGTAGCATCATTAAAACTCAATCAGGTGTGGCTTTTAATTCGCCATTATCTGAATTATTATGTGCTCCAATCCTTTAAGATTTGACGTTTTATAGATCAAACTGTTTGAATTTCTTGGAATAGCCAGGACAGGCAGAAATATTTGAAAGTATATTAAATAAGATTAGCTCAAGGGAAGCCAATATATTTAAGCACATCATAAGCAAAAATGCCTACATATGTTGTAGTTTGTGAAGCCATCCTTGTAGGAATAACAGCACTATCCTTGGTCAAGTTCATCTTCTTCTCTTGATTTAAGTTTATGTTTTTTTATTGATTGAATTATTGGTTGTGCAAAAGAGAAAAAATGGCAATAGTAGATCCAGTCCTTTGCAGAGTACTTTAAAAAGCTGTATCCTAGGGTTTGAAAGCATTTCTAATTTCTGGTCATGGAGGTCCTACTATAGTTGTATTATGGTGTCCTAACCATTTCGCTGTTCGTGGTATCATAGCATTAAAACGTGCTATTTTTTTTTTAATTTTTTGCTACAGGGGTGTTGCTTGATGATTTACTTGTTGCTGAAGATCTAGCTGCTGCTGAAACGACAACTGCAGCTTCTCATGCTGCAGCTGCAGCTGCTGCATCTAATGTACATGCAGGGAGGATACCTGGTGGGAGGTATGGATTTGTTGATGAAAGAACAAGGCAAACAATGCCTGAAGCTGTACCAGATGGTGCTGTTGTGCTGGGTAACCCTGTTGCTCCTCCTATAAATGGTGACATGTACACTGATATAAGCACTGAAAATGCCATGCTACCAGGACCTAGGTAGGCTAGATACTGTATTTGTTCTTTCATTTTTAAAAGTAGAATGTTTTTGAATGATTCAAAGAGCTGCTACATCATTATGTAGGAGAACGAGCAAGGGTGTGGAGTATTTGGTTGAAGCATCAGCTGCAGAAGCTGAGGCTATCAGTGCCACTTTGGCTGCTGCGAAGGCACGGCAAGTTAACGGAGAAGTTGAGCTGCCTGACAGGGATCGTGGTGCAGAGGCTACTCCCAGTGGCAAACAGATATCTACATTGATTAAGCCTGATTCTGCTGGATCAAATAACATTGCTCCTCCTGGAGTTCGGCTGCATCATAGAGCTGTTAGTGCATAGTTCTATTAGTAGTTTTGAATGTGATCTTAAGTCAATTCAGGTATGAAAATGCTTATTTTCCTATCGGCTATCTCAGGTTGTTGTAGCTGCAGAGACTGGTGGAGCTTTAGGTGGGATGGTCAGACAGCTTTCAATCGACCAGTTTGAAAATGAAGGCAGACGGGTTAGCTATGGGACCCCAGAGAGTGCAACTGCTGCTAGGAAACTACTAGATCGACAAATGTCCATCAATAGTGTGCCTAAAAAGGTATGGGGATTTTATTTCATATATATTATGGTACGCAGTTCTGGAAATGCTGCAAGATGCATCTTTCATACGATGTTGAATATGTGAAATGAAGAGCTTCATGCAGCTGAGAAAAAATATTTGGGGATCCTAATCTTGTTCATTTATGGTTTGTTATTTTATTCAGTATGGTGGGTGGGTATTTAACATAAATGACACAATGCATGAACTGGTGAAATAAACCCAAAGTAGGCACCCATCTCATGGATTAAGAATCAGGTTAACCATTTTTATTGAAATTTTGGGCTGTATACCTCTTTCTGCTTGCACATCTTTACTGGATTTTACTACATCTGCTTTCTATCTACTGATACACTAATCACTATTATGGCAATGGATAAACTATGACAATGTTAATAGTGTGACTTTGGTTGGGGGGG